>UCOH01000054.1:0-41187 GCA_900474275.1 Synergus japonicus
ATATATATATATATATATATATATATATAGTTGAATACATTGATCATAATGATCACCGTAGAGTTTATTACTGTAGAAACGTTTTTGCTTTCGGCTAGAAAATATTATGGCGCTTATAATTTACAGCAAACCTTCAAAGGTGAGCAATAAAACTAGCATAAATGCTAATATACACCGAGAACAATGCATTCTTGTTCTTGTCAAGGCCATTACAAGTGGTTTTATTATTAAATTTTTACATGCACACAAAACAACCCGAACAAATAAATATCAAAATTAATTAGTAAGGAGCTAGTTGCTTATCTCTGAAAGATTTTTACCAATAATGACTTCTAAAAATCACGAAAATTATACATGCTTTGCGAAAACATTAATTATTTCACCTTCAGTTCACTTCAGTAAATGCATGTCTCCTAAATTATTTCTCAATTTAATTTCAAATTTTTATTTCTCATTTTTCCAATCTATTTTGAAAGTATAAATTGCACGAAAATGCATTAATATCTGCATGCAAAAAAATATCGAAGCAAGACTGGTTCTCTCCATTATAATAGATTATCTAGAGTTGTTTTTCACGTGGTCGTCGAACCGCGTCCGCTTAATTCTTGGCGCTGAATTTTAAAAGTCGATTAAAACTTGAAACTTGCTTTAGATTCCCAGACGATATAGATAGGATTTGCTATTTTGTAAGCGAGATTTCGTTTTTTAAAATTACAAAATGCACGTTCCGTCGACTCTACTTTATTGATCTCTGTTTAACAGTGATACGGAAACTAACGCCTTTCATATGCGATTTATACTTCCGAGGTTAAAAAATGATTAAAAACCGATGCGAATGTGATGCATGATTTATAACAAATGTGTTGCGTAGATACTTATTTCTACTTCTCTTAAATTCTTCCTTCTCCTTTTGTGTATAGTTTAAATACTTAAACTCATTAATGTTTAATTTTATGTATACAATATACAGAAGGTTACAAACAGTTCACTTTCAATTATAAGAAGGGTTTGGCCTTGAATGTTTATTCAAGGAACTTGAAAAAAAAATAGATTGACTTCAAAATAGAACAAAGCACTTGCTTTCAAAAAGATAATATTCTTCATTATTTATCTTACTATTCTCTCAATATCACTCGAGAGGTGATTTTGAGAAAGTAAATGTCACTGCACTGATAAATAATTATTACATATTATTATAATATTATTATAAATAATAATATTATAATTATTATAACAAAAAATTCTCGCAACTCCAATCCGCCCACAAAAACCTATTTAGATTTGATTGTTGTTATTTAATAATAAAGTGAGTTTATTGGCATTCTACCTAAACTAGGACTTGTTTCAAATTTAATAATCAAATCTAATTTATGCTTTGTGGTACATATACACATATCTTAATTGATATAAAAAGTGAAAACCTGCTAAGTACAAATGTATAGCTTAATTTATTCTTATCTATTCAAGCTTTCATACCTAATTACTCCATTCATTTTTTACCACTTCTTATCTTGCGTTTTGAATTTAAAAATAATTAATGAAAAATAAGAAGGCCTTGCAAATTGTTTGAAAAAAAGAAATATATCTCACTTATTAGCAAATCTTAAATATGAAATTTTTATAATACATATTTTTGTTTTTAAAACAATAAAGATTTCAGATTCAAATTTGACTGTGTAAAAAAATTTGATAACATCAGTTTAAAATGACGAAATTTTTCAAGGTAATTTTCAATTCCAAGTAAATGCCTTCTCCATTGAATAAATCTAAAATCGAAACTTTCAAAATGTAAATTCCTTTCCAAATCTAAAAATTAAAATTTTAAACATTCGGAATTTTTATGTAATACTTGAATGGCTCCCTTTTAAAAATTCTACTTTTGTATTTCTTTCTTAAATTTAAAAATAAACCACAATCCTTCAAGTACTCAATCTTGATAAATACTGTTTCAAAAAATGTCGAAATCTATTACAAGTGGCGTGATCATGCTGTATGTGCAATATTTTTCTTTTTTATCAGATTTGGTATCAAATACTGTAAATCTTTTCACTTGTGAATCGGTAGAAATTCAAATGTTACATAATAGAAATATAATGTGTATCGCATACTCCTTTCTTCCGTTTTATTATGAACATTAGATTTAAATAGCGTTAACTTTATGAATGTTGTTTGCAAAGTAAATGTCGTATCGATAATTATCGGTAATCGCGGTAGCAATTTTCAATTGGAGCAAGAGCAATATACCTTTCCATTGATTTTTAATTTGAGAGTGATATTAATAGGTACATATATAGGTAGCCAACATAGATTATCTACAAATGAGTCTGCATTATTCATATCTAATTCATGAACGCAAATCTAGTCACATTAATCGGTTAATCATAATTAGAAATTAGTCTGAAATGTGTCTGAAATGTATCTGGCTAAAAGTTAAGAAAAAATATACAACTAGCTAAAAGAGTTTAAATTTAAAGTTTAAATTAAATTTCTTTGCAAATTGAGCTGTTTAATTCTATTTATTAAGGGGATATGGTAATATGTTCAAGAATAGATAAATTATTTAGTGCCCTATCAAGGAAGTATATATTTATTCCACAAATAGTTAACAGCGTTATAAGAAAGATCACTAGGTAATATTTAAATAGGTAATTTAAAAAAGAGATCCCAACAATTAGCAGCATGCATTTAATCAGGATTAAACATCGCGTAACTGCGCTTGAACTAATCGAAGTAGAAAAACCGGTTCTCTACATTTTCCATAAAGTACTATAAAATTATTAAATTATTGAATATTGAAGCTGGTAAGCACAAGTTGATGGATATTTCTGTTCCTTGCTCACAACCTTCGCTTCCCGTACTGATCTCTCAACATTATAATGATCCATTTGTCTGATTGCCTTGCTGAATTATTCAAATTCTATTGCTTGCGGTACATAATGTTTAGGCCTGGAAAATATTATTTTTTATTATGAATATTACTTTGTCGTAGATGCGAGAACAGGCGGAAAACCTTGCTTTAACACACAACTGCATTCCAACCAGTTTATACGATTGAAATGAGAAACTGCGAAGAATGCCATTACAGAAAGAAGTCTATTTTTTAATTTGATGATTGCCAACTAGTGTTTGATGCTAAAAATACTTAAAATATTTCAAATACATGATCGTACCCAATTATATACTTAAAACTTTCTTTATTACTAAATTTTATTTAGTCGAATTCAAAAGCCTATTTTAAGCTGTTTAAAATTTATTTAATTAATATTCGAGTGATAAGAACTTAAAAGACCGGTTAGCCATATAATTCTATATAGTAAGGCAAACCTGATACATTGAAAGCGCACAACCAGTTTACAACTTTTGTGGCATCCATACTCTGTTAATCTGATTCTTCGGATTGTGTAAAAAAAAGTCCCAAGTATTAAATATGTCATTGAATTTCAACTCGCGCATTTGATGCTTTCTCTGTGTTATACAGGTCTTTTTAAAGTAGTATTTTCAGATAAATTAATGTTTCAAAATAATGAAGTACAAAAAAGATCTTTGTATTTTTTAATAAGACGAGGGGTTAGCATTTTTGCATTATTTTCTAGGCATAGATTTATTCATTTGAGCAGAACAAACTGGATTCGATTACCAATCAATCATGTTAAATGATAATCATTTGCAATAGTCTTGCCACTTGATCTGAGAAATTTCTATCAACAAGTCTAAGATGGTGATTTTCGTGGCCTCTGTACAAATAGAATAATGCTAATAATATTATAATCGAATATTATCTCCCCACTTAATTCTTAACACATTTTTATCTTTTTCGTCTACTTTTTATCTTTCAATATAATACAATTTTTAATATAAAGTGATTGACTAGAATTGATGAAAAAATAAGTGCTTATCATTCACAGCTTCAAGTGAATCGCGGAATTCTTAGAATATTCCTTTCAAGCTCAAAAATTTAATAAGATACTTCAATTTTCTACCAAAATTAGTTTCTTTATTTAACAATTATTTTCCATTTTCATTCATGATATATGAATGTTATATTGAATATCATATTGAATATCATAAATAGGTATATTTTTTATATACATTATTTCTATATATTTCTCCTTCATATTTGGAGAGTAGATTACAATTCCTGCTTGAAATTAGATGGTAGCCTTGGAAGTTTACGGTCATTGAAGCCTAAATTTATTACGCCTTAATTTACTTGTATAATTATAAATGAATTAGCTGTTACCTAAGCTGTAAAATTAAGTAATATACTTGTTAATTAATGATAAAAATTTATATTAGAAAGTTATATGAAAGTTCGGAAAATATCTTATCTTTAATTAAGATTAATTTTAAAATTCTGTTTTGATGTTAAAAAATTTTAATTTTATTTCTTTTTCATAAAATTCGATTTGTCGCAGAAGATTAAAGTATAGATTTTTACTGTGAAGATGACAGAAATCACAAAGGGAGATTGCAGATAAATTACAGATAATACAATAGAGATTTGACGTTACAGGATACCAGATTTCTAAAGTGATTCATCCTCATGTTTTTCAAATCTAAACAAATTTTGAGAATAAAAAGTTTGACAAAACATACTTAATAATATTTTTAGTGAATGACACTATTAAATGAAGGATTGAACTGCAAATTCGGGCTTTGGAAATGATAACTTTTCTTTTAATTTGATCACTTTATATAATGGTTTCAGTGGCAAGCTGTGTTAATAATCCGCCTATTGATAAAAAAAGAACTAATATACAGCCTCAAATACTGGCAGAGTTCGTATCTATAACTTGAGCTTTGTAACTGACACTTGCGTTACGCGTCTATGGGTTTGAGGTGCCTTACACACTCTCTATACTATAGGTACATTATCTTTTTTTGTGAAAAGGAGAGTGGGACAAACTGGTTAACCTCTATGGGAGTAGTTCGAGTCGGAGTCTGATAGGGGATGACGTGATACAGAGGCCTGAAGGAGGAGAGGAAGGTGGCAGCTTCGTATGAGGTTGAGGGGCAAGAGGAGGAAGATCAAGAGGAGGGAAAGTCCAAAGATAAGCGGGAACGACTCTTGACGATTGTGTGTGCATGCGAATCACAACGTTCTCCACACAAATCAACCTTGTCCAATCGTCTGTGTATGTTACGCCTCAATCGCAGGTCGCTAAAGTCTCAGTCTTGGTCTTCAGTGCTACTTCAGTGCCTTTTCGTCTTTTGGGCTAGGTTTATCGCGTAATCATCGCTCTAGAGCTTCTAGATCTACTTGTTTTTTTTACCTCGCCACGTGTACAACTTGAGTGCTCAATTGCCAGTATACATTACGTCTTATCTCTCCGCTTAAAGCAAGCTTATTAACACAAATTCCGGATGCAAATCTGGAATCAGATCCGAAAACCTCAAAAGAGCATTATCAGTGAATTGTGAGTGACTTCGCCAGGTGACATTTTTAATCAAGCCGGACTCAACTTGAGGAAATTAGAATCCAGAATTAACATTGGAGAAAGACTAGAAACGGAGATCAGCTTTTTTTTGAAGTTTAACTTTTTTTTTTTTTTTTCATGGCCTATGCGGGCCATTGAGTGAATTTGGTGATACTGGCATCTTCGAAAGTGTCACAAGTGATCAATCCAGCATCTCGATGTTGGAGTGTGCTAATGTTATATAATAGCATGCAGTTCGCATATCGGTACACGTGGAACAAAGAGATCATCGTCAACTCTCAGAAACTGGTGAAAAGACGTTGAATCAGCCCTGCGGCTCATGCGAGGACAGTCACTACCTTGCCGATTATTCTAGATCTAGCACACCATCCACAATCATCGTCGATTCGAATTGTTTATGCTCATCTTGTGACTCTAGTTCCGGAGATTTCGATTTCGGCATTGCCGCTGCTTCTGTGATTTGTTTCGAAAGCTGATATGAATGTCAACATGACAAGAATGGCTACTACATGTTATGCTGGTATGTTTCTAGCACATCCCTAATTTGAGAGAACAATAGTGGAATGCGAAGAGATAATGATTAATTCTTTTTCATGTACCAGGCGTTAATAGATTGCTGAGCAGAGTTAATTGAAAGGGTCAGTGATTAGGAAAGGTCCAGGTTTCGAATCAAAATACCTCAGACATTAATCTCTTCAATTGATAGGGTCTGCTGATTGGTACAAGGTCTCTGTTATTTGCAGGACAAAAAAAACTCGTATATTCAATTTTTTCAAAAGTAGACATTTAAAAAAATTTTAGGATTTTAACACAATTTTAGAACACTTAGAGGTTTCAAGAGTTCTTAGGAATATTTTGCAGACCTCTATGGAACCCAAAATATACTTTACTGCTCGATTGAGTTATTATCAGTCTTATCAGAATTTGAAGATATCGTGTTTGTTACTCGCACGACAGAACTTGTTTTTTAATTATCTACGCTGTATGTTTGACTTTATTTTTTCAATTTTCACTTCTCTCGAGAATATGTAAATTTTGAAGTTTCTCTGCATATAATAATAGCTGTTTTTAAATGATGTTGGATAATATTATCAGATGTTTTAAAAATCTCTTTGGAAACATATAAGATTTAAATTAAAATCATCGTAAAAATGAAGACGTGATTTATAATCAAAGGTCATGAAATTAAAAATCTTATCAGTTACCTTTTTTTATTTTGCTTTTCAGGTCAGTCTCATTGAATTTCTTTTGTCTGGCAAATACGATGAGTTTAATAGACTGAGATATATTTTCCTTGAAGTTCTATTTGTGGTTTACGTAAGAATTAATACATTCAGTCTACGTTTTATGTTTGTAAATAGATTAATAAATTCTCACTGGCTCTAATTGCTAACCAGTTATGAGAGTGCAATAAATTTTCGGTACATATATACTTTTGAAAGTCTCATGTCATACGTTCACCTCCTCTTGCTGTAAATTTCCTTTAACTGGTATTATCAACAATGAATATTTCTTTCGGTTCAAAGATTATTAAATGATATACATACAATGATGTTCGATATTCCTCAATCTCAATCTTACTCTGAAAAAAGTCTTTCCTTATAAAATTTCTTATTCTCCATAGTTGTAATTGTTCATCTCGTGTCGTTAACCTTTTATCTATTCCATTTCTCAAGATTGATCGGAAGGTGTCAAAATCATCTCCAGCCTTAGGAAATTGAAACTACTTTCGAAGCTTATTATAGAACAGTATCTAGTTTAGTTCTTAATCACTCACTGTTAGGTAGATAAGATAGGTAATGCTTTCCTAATACATCCTATGGCTTTTGTCATGCAGAAATGCTGTTGACCTCATGCCCTCGGTTAACAGATAAAGATAACGTGAAAAATATCAAACCGCGAGTGTTCAAAGTTACTTGAGAAAGTAGGTCAGGGCTGACTTTGAGTGAATGTAGAAATTCTAATATTAATCTCAGGTCCACATGTTGATTGGTCGAAGCTGCCAATACGCACACAATAAAATCTAGACTTTCATTTTAACTCTTATCAGTTTTCTAATTGCATACCGTTTTGTTTACCTGACTTGGAAACAGTGAGGCAATGTGGGTATCCTTCAAAAGTGGTTACGAGGAAACGGTTAACATGTTTCGATTTTACATCTTCATCTTGTATACTTGACGTAATAGTGATATATACCTCTTATCCAAAACTAGGTGGAAGATGAGTCTAGTCCGAACAATGCAAGCGATTGAAAATTATATCAGACTGCTAGTAGGATATGTATTCTTTCTCAGGGATTATTCGGATAGTGATCACATATTCTGCTTACAAAGACATCAGTTAAAGCTTAAATTTAACAATTTTAATATCTGGGAAAATAATTTTTGCAAACTGGCAGAAACCGGCTTCAATTGAATAAACCTGGACTATAATAAGCATACAATTAAATTAACTTTCGAGGAGGTGGTTACAAGAATAAAGAATCTTAAATTTTATTCTGGGAATCAACTTCCTAAAATCAGAAACAACCAAAATGGTACAGATTATCATTAATCTAAGAATTTTTAAGTGATTCAAACTCTTGCCTATTAATTATTAATATTTCTTAACCAATTGAAAATATTGTTGCAGCATGCGACTATTTTTTATCTTGATTATGAATATCAAATACGATAATTGAATGATTTACGTATAATTGTTTCAAAGAAGTATTAAAGTTAGTTAACAATTTCCTTATTTTTTTACAAAGTTCTTTGAATTTTGAAGAAAAAAAAAGTGAAAACATTGAATTAGTTTTCGTTCTCTTGAGACCTTGAAAAATTTTCTTGTGATCTTTAAGGGCAAATGGAAGGCGTGACTTCAGTCATATATATTCCGACAACTTTCTCGTAAATAAATAAATAAAATAAATTTTACGCAGCAGACAGCAATAAGCAAAAGATTTACCCACCGGTATCTGCTGCACAGAATATATTTTATTTATTTATTTATTTACGAGAAAGTTGGCGGAATATTATATGGTTAGTCACATCTTCCATTTGTCCTTAAATTTTTCGAAACTTTTTCAACATTTTTCTTTACCTTGAAAAAAAGAAACAGAATAGGAAAAGCTTTTCATTTCGAATATGAAACAAATAATAAAATGATAATTGTATTTTTAGCTTTGTATTCACTACTAAAGAAATACATGAACTCGTAAAGAAATACAACCATGAGAAAGAACTCTACATATGTTTAAAGTCTTTAAACTTACTCACTCGCCCTCTTGATAAGGGAAATCTTTTATAGATAGATATGTTGAAAAATATTGTATTTTAAATTTATTATATATTTTTATCTATAGAAAGTTTATGATGTATACTATCTCTTAGATAAAAATAACATAAGTTAGATGACTATTGAAAAAGGAACAAGGCATTATTTATCAATTATCAGTCCATTTAGTCCAAACAAAGGGCTTTACAGCAAATATAACATGGATATTATATAAGTGACATTGTACTCTTATTATTTTCTAACGAGAGCAATCAAGTACACAGATACCTTTCTTGTCATCGCGTATTTTCATAATTCAAATTGCCCCTTTCTTGGTGAGAAATCTTAGAATTTATTTTTAATTTAATTCATACATCTATTACATTGTTGTTTCATTTATTATGATATCAATATATTAATTTAAAGAAGACATATGTTTAAAATAATTAAAATCTTTCTGGCTTGCATTAACAGGTCGATTCTTGGACTGCATATAACTGTAAACGTGATCAAGACATCTTTTTCTCTTTCTGACCTTAAATTAGGCCATGGGACTGACTTAAAATTTTTTGACAATATTACAAGAGAAAGCACACAAGTATTTCAACTTTCCCTCACAAAATGTATGCATTTTCCAAGGAGAAGAGGAGAATAATTAATTTGAAAATAATAAATAGATCAATTTCCGACTTCTTTCGTCAGATACGAAACACGTGCGTTCAAGCGTGCGATCGGTCTCGTATAAGTTATATATTCTACTTAGAAAAAAAGAATTTTTTTACCACAAATTTTTTAACTTATTTGTATTATGAGTAATTCACACAACAAGATAAAAAAAAAAAGACTTTTCTGTACTTATATGTAAGTAAAGATTATTCAAAATCACAAAGTAAACCTCATTTTATCACCCTATATTTATGAACGATTACATTTTTATGCATCTTCTTGTTTTAATTAATTTCTTTATTACATAATTTTAAAAAATTGTTATAATTAAATCTTTCGGTCTTTGTAAAAATTTTATTTTAATGCCGTTTATTTACCATGTTGCTTATTATATTTTCTTAAAGCGCATAAATTACATAGAGGTCTTAGGTCACTGACGCTAAATCTGATGAGACTTGTATTCTCGTAATAAAAATTAAACACGTTAGATTAATGTTGGGCAATTGTAGTGATAGACATATTAAGGAAAATCTGATTCTTAAGATTGAATTGAATCCTTTGATTTTAACTCGGAAAATCCATAGCTGTCATTTTACTCCATCTCAAGGTCTCAAGAAATTATAATTCACTGTCTCAGTTTATAGTTGAGACAAATACAAAATCATTCCCTACAAAAAATGTGCACATTTTAAATAATGGAGATAATTTAATATTCATGTAAAATACGCTTAATGAAGAAGGCGGTCAACTAGTTGTGTTCAAGTATGCTTATGAAGTTTCACAATATTCTCAATAGAATTGAAAATTCAACAACTGATCTCTATGAAAAGACTTGCGGATGTAGAATAAAGTTGTTTTGGCCTTTAAAAAAGCATTAAAAAATATTTTTTTACAGTCCCATTGGATGATTAGTGTCAGTTTTAACTGATGCATATAAACAGGTTTCTAAGATTGAAATGTAGAAAATAAAATTAGCTAAGCTAATATAAATTTTTTATAGTGAAATTATTATCAGTGTTGACTAATAGTTTAAGACTTTATTTATACATATAAGTTCCACTTTCATTATTTCTAATATTACTTATAATTAGACAAATGCTCTAACATGAAATAATCTTTGTTTCAGAACCCTTTTCGGATTGGTTGGAAGAGAAGATAAATCTCCCCATTTTCGAAGAACTACCAGTCCCAGAATGTGGTCAAAACAAGGCCATCATCTACTCGAACATTGGGAAGGCTCACCAGGAGACCACTCAGAGTCTATTGCAAGAGTTCGAGTCGGTGTTGGGCGATGTCGAGGCAGGTCATCACCAGATTATTCAACCTGTGATTTCCACTTTGACACCTCCTCAATCACCGCCACCAATGAAAAATCTGAACGAAACACACCTACTCGTAACTCTGCAACCAATGCAATCTACCCTTGTTTATCCAGTCCAACAGACCAACCTCGTTGCGACCATTCCTGTTGAAAAATCAATACCATTAATAGATCAAATCCCAGAGCAGTGGAATGCTGAAAATTTGTCTTTGGAACCGCTAGGAGGAGATGTGGCAAGGGAATTAGCTGCTGTTGATGAATATGTGCGTTCTTGTGCGGAAGACATGTCACCGTCGAGTCCGTGCACCAGCTCAGGCGCCAGTTGCATATCATCCGAAGACTCGGTGGATGATCCTGACTGGGTGCTGGATGACCCACACCAACAGTCAAGAAAAGCTCCTTCTAGTCTCTCGAAACCGCGGCGCAAGCCCTACTCTAGACCATCTGTTGAGGATAAGAAAGTTCGCAAGAAGGAGCAAAATAAGAATGCAGCAACTCGCTACAGGCAGAAGAAAAAACAAGAGATCAAGCAAATCCTAACTGAAGAACAGGAATTGGTCATTCACAATGATAAACTGCAGGACCAAGTAAAAGATCTTCAACGGGAAATTGGATACCTTAAGGGGCTGATGCGAGACCTCTTCCGGGCCAAGGGTCTGATGAAGTAATTCATGTGTCAACTCGGCTCATTCCGTACCTCTTTTTTTTTTTTTGTACTAAACGTGTCATGTTCTACGTCATTGTTTATTTTTACAATTTTAATGTAATGTTATAGGGTAATACAATTAATTTTTTTAACGTAGCCACTTTCGTGATCGTCCGTTAAGTAAACTCGCGCCGCATGTCATTAAATTTTGCAGCGTTGCAAAGATACTAAATGAATTTATATTACAAATAATTCGCCGATTTTATTGAGATTAGACAAGACTACGGGCATGTTAAGAAAAGTCAGTGAAGGCTCAGATAGTCCCAATAAAGCACGATTTAGAGTAGTTATCCATTCTTAGAACATTTCTTGTCTTGTAACTCTTTTGAGCACCAAAGTTAAAATAATCAAGTCTGAAATCCTTGCGAGCGTTAAAGGATTAAAAATCCCGTGCGAGTACTTAAGGTTCAGGGCGTAGGCTTACTTCTTCTTCTTCTTCCTCTTTTATGACCTGAAATAATTATTTCAGTTATACTTATGATGTCTCTATCAAATTTTAGTATTTGACGATAAAAGTGAAATACTTTTAAAATTTTTTTTTTAGAAAATTTCTTGTAATGTGATAGAGATTTTATGATTCAAAAAAGATTAGTATGTAAATTCGAAGAAGGGGAAGTAACTCGGTCAAGTTTTATTGATGGACGTTTGTACCTCCTGCAGCATAATTGTGTAACATCGTTTGTTAGTAACATATAAGATTGATTTATTGGTGTGTGAATTTCAATGAATGTGGTTGTATGAAGCGGATATGCCCCATGAAGCATTATTTGCGGAAAAATGCTGTTCGCAGAAACAACTCAATGTCACTTTGCACATCTTTTTTATCGAATGATTTCATTCCAAACTATATTAACCCAATACATACTTATATTTTTCTTACAGAAGATTCTGTATTGAAACAGAAATAAATGGGTTAATGAGTAGTGAAACAAATATACTGGAGTTCATTATTTCATGTAGTTATCCTTCAAAATTTAATATTTATCTGATGTATCTTAAAAAGTGGAAAAAAAACTTCCCTCTTAACGTTTGAAAATTACCGCCAAATTGGAATAAATCCGTTAGATAGCGCTGACGTTGCGGGTTTCAGAACCCTAAAGTTAATTTCTATCTTCCAACGTCCATCTACTATGTTCTTTTTTCATGTTTAACGACTGACTCGAATTCAAAAGTTGACAGGTGTTTACACGCGTTGTTATTATTTTGAAGACATTGTTTAAAAGTTAATAAAATGCGAAGACGATCGCTCTCAAATCCTGCCCTTCGAACAGAAAATAGGAGAACAACTCAACTTTTAAAACCTAGAGGCTCGACTTCTACAGATGGTTCTCATATTCCTCGACCACGAATTCGAAGTTTATCCACTGATCGACTCAGTGGAAGAAAATCTAATTTAAAACCTCCAGGTAAGAATTAGTTGTTTAAATATAATAATTAATAAGGCTGTAAGAATTAAACAATAGATTCAACTTGGCATTTATATCCTAATAAATTAATTAATTTAACAAGCACATAAGTTTTGGTATCGGTATGGTGTGAAATTTTGTGGTTACGTTTTATCAAATTTAATTAATGTTCCAAAGCAAGATAGTATAATTATAAGTGGGTTTTTATTCAAAGTCTAATCGCAGAATTCAATTAGATATCTGATTTAAATATATAGTTTTTACAAAAAAAGCAAGTTAAAATTTTATAAACTTAATTCCAGTTTTGAATTTGACATTTCATTTTAGCGCCATACGCCAGTCAAATTCTGCAATTAATTTGAATTTTAATCTAAAACTACCTATAATTTTTGTATGTAGGTATCTTAAAACAGAACCATATTAAAATCTAATTTTAAGGATGAAGACAAAGCGTGATTTTGCTTAGAAATTATTTTAATATTTGTTACTACTAAGGCAGGATTTTTAAATCAATTAGAATATATTACATAATATTTCATTGACTCCTTGTCTTCTGCAAGAAAAATCACAAGCAAAAAAGTATAAGTATTTAAAAATTATAAACGAAGTACTAAATTAATTAGTCAACTTTCAGGTAAAGTAATTTGTTTAAAATTTGCATTCTGTGACATTTAAAGGTTAATAATTTATTGTGACTCATATTATACATAAATCGTCAATTTTAGAAAAGGTATGATTATAAAATGATATATCGTAAAGGTAACGTAATGTTGAATTTGATTATAGTTTTAAATATTATTCACTTTGAACGCATTGCAACTAACAATAAATGTAGAACTTTAGTTAGGTCTTTTTGTAATGAAGTTTTTTTTCTCTTTATACTCTTCAACTTTATTGCATAAATGTTAAGATCATTTTTTAATTTTTCGTAATTTTTAATTCCAGGAAAGCTCTCCTTTGGTCAATATGTTCCTACCACGCCAAAAACACCAAAACAATCTTATCCACGTCCCAACTTGGCCCAAATGTCAACTAGCAGAACTGGCCCATCACCATCAGCTGAACGTGCTAGTATCTTGGTTGCAAAAGCACCTAAAAAAGATTCTCGACCTATAACAGAGAAAGCTTTTCAGTCACAGATGCTAAAGAAAATAGATGATTATTTCAATACTATCCAACAAAGCACAATGCTAAACTCTAATGGTAGCTTGAAACCAATAACAATTAAAATGTTTGTTGAAGTATCCGGATTGCTCGTTGGGCTCCTAGGTATGAAGCAAACTCTCACAAATTTAAATTACGTTGAGGAATTGCCAAAAATTGCTAAAAAGCTTCAATACCCTGGCCCAATAACAAAATCGTGGATGAAAACTGCGAATGCAATGCACGCTTGGCCTAACGTTTTAGCTTGGCTGAGCTGGCTCGTCGAAATGTGTGAGTTGAGAGATATTGCTGTGGAAGAATTCAGGATTGAAAATTTACCTTTCACAAACGTTGATTGTGATGCCGAAAGAAATAAGAACACGTTCTTTTCTATGTTGAAATTCTACAATGCCTGGAATGAAGAAAATCTGGAGCTTGAAGAAAAACTTGTGGCTGATTTCCTGAAAGCTGAAGAGGCTCGTTTCGATGTCAGCGATGAAACTTATGAAAAAGCTAGCTCAGAGTGCGAAGCCGCAGTGCAAGCACAGGAAAAAGAGGATGAATTGCGAACGAAGCTTGACATCGAAACCAAACAACTTCAAGACATGTTAGCTGCTCACAAGGAAGACGAACTGAAATTATTGGACTACAACTCTCAGCAAGATGAGCATATCAAAAACCTTAAGGAAGAGACTCAACAGATTAAGAGAGATTGCCGTGTTCTGGATGATGAAATAGAAAAACAACATATGAAACAGAATGAGTTAAAGATGATTATTAAAAAGCAACCTATTTCACGCATAGAACGTGACGAAATACTCGCTAAATGCGACGATGTCAGGAAGTATCTAGACCAGTTTGAAGAGTATTTGCAAGCAGGTCAGAAAGAAGTCTATTCTCATGACATAAAACTATCTTCTGTAAATCACAATTTGAACAAAACTATTCTCGAATTCAATAGAGACGTTCACGATTACTTGGATGAAATTTCGGGCATTAATGTGAAAGAAATACAAATTCCGGAAAATGTCGTCTCTCATCCTGATTCCATGACGACATTACAGGAAATATCAAAGTCTTTGACTTTGATAAAAGAGAAGATGAAAAAAGAACTCGAAGAGCTGGAAGTTTTGGTCAAGTCTAGTACAAAGCAGGTGGAGCATCTCGAAGAAAAATCAAAGATCCTTGCTGAAGATAACGTGGAACTCGGACACAAATCGAAGGAAACGAGAGACAAAGTTAAAAAAATTAAGGAACAAGCAAAAATTCAAGAAGCGGAATTGCGAGAGAATATAAAAAGTTTAGAGCAGTGCATCAAAAGCATTCAAGATTCTCTTCCAGATCTAAAGTCGATACAGGACGATGTAAGCGAGAAAGTGGACAAAAGGGATTCCTTGAAGAGGAGAAAGATATTTTTGGAAAAGAGAGCACAAAACTTATTTGATAAAATGTATGTTATTCTTGCCTCGCATAGGAAAGAATGTATAGACATAATTGAGAAAATAAAAAATACTTCATAAGATATTACTTTAAATTTCGAAATACATATTTTTTATTATATTTTTATTTAGTTATTTTATTTATTGAATATATGGCAAACGTTAGACATTTTATACAAATTAATTGCAGATTACATAATTAGGTGCAAAATCTTTAAATTTATAGATTTTAAATATCAAATTAAGTTATCGTATTTTCCCTTTCATTTCCAAGTTGAACAAAACAGTGAATCAGTCAGTTAATAGATTCTTTAAAAAAAACTCTAGTATGCGACCTTGCGAGTAACATTGTCCTACATTTCAATGACACAAGTTCTATGATTTGAAAGATTTTTACTGGGTGTTTGACCTTTGTATAAAATAATCGAAAATTGTAACTACATAATTATAAATTTACGTAGATTCACAACATAGTATGTAAAATATGTAGTTCAAATCAATTTCTTCAAATTGAATTGTGGAATTTTTTTGTGTGATACATTTTAATTGGTTATCCTTTTATGTAAATAATTCTAGTCTTTATAAAAGAGATATAAGATTTTGCAACTATAGTAATACCCCCTCTACTTCCTTTCACTTTTAAAGAAATATACTCGCATCTGGTTCAGTCGACCCACGGATATTGCAGTGTAACAAGTGGATAAGAGGTATATTGAGATTAGAGCATGTAATTTATTTTTCCTGCTTTTAAAAAGGCGTGACATTTCTACAACTTAGTGACCATATGATTGTGTGATCTATGAAAGATTCAAACGAGTTTTTGATAATGACACTTTGGAAATATCAATTATTTTTTGACATAATCGAATGCGTAAGCTTAAGTGCTAAAAAACTCAATTTTCTTATTTGATTTTCAACGTTTCAGTAAGACTATGAATAACTATGATCTGTGTGATTTGAGTCACGAATTTAATAGGTTTGGGGGCGTAATTGTGAAAAACGGTAAAAATCGATTTTGGTTTATTGAATTTCAGTTCCCCCATTTCATAAGTATTTCTATATTTTAAGCAAAAATATTTTTAATTGATAATATACCGTTTTTTTAATATAAATTTATTATTAAAGTAGAATTATTTTCTCAAGAATATATTTTGAAATTAAAATATTTTCCAATAATTTAAATTGAAGCATTACATTTTCTAAAAAAAGAAAGTAAGTTTTTTCTAAGTTATTAGATTTAAACATTTTTTTTTTCAATATCTTCGAATACAAATTTAATTCAGGAAGTCTGAATGATAATCTCTTATTTAGAACTCTTTTATCTGTTCATCAGTCACGTACGTTGATTTATCTCAAGCTTTATCTCTAGAACACATCGTCTCTTTATTTAATTTGTTTCAGGAACATTAAAGTTGAAAAACACTACAAAAATGGGTGGAAGTAATTGTAAAAGTTTTTCTCCACGATCTGTCGTTAGTGGAAGACGTAAATCTTCGTCATGTACAGGTAAATTTATTTTACTTTATTATATTATTGATTCTTGAATTGGTTTTATGGAAAAATTGGAAAAAGCCCGGGCTTTAACTTTCACTTTTCTAAATTAAATTTTGCATAGCAACGACACAAGGAAAGAATGATTCACAAACTATATAGAATGACAATGGATCGATATAGTGGTCCAATTACGTACATATATAGAAATTCTATAATTAAAGAATAAAAAACTGCAAATGTGTGGTAGTCTGAAAGTTCATTATCATTATCAAAACATTTTAATGACTGTCAAGTGTCATATAATTATGTTCATAGCAACCAGAAATCATTTTTTTTAAATTGTAGATAGTTTATCGCTTTCTTTCGCTATATCTATTTTTGAAATAGAAAGCAAAAAAGAGGGAAAACAGTTTTAATTCTAAAATTTGTTGAGTAAATTAAAAAAAAATCAAGAATCGTAGGTAAAATCAGTAGGATATATTATATACATATATATACAGCACAGATAGAAAGAGACTCAATTAATAGCGATAAATGTAAAAATATAGTCATACCTGTTACTTACTGTAAATGATTCAAGATTTTTCACTCTTTTTAAAAATATAAAACAAATTTTTGATAGTTCGGGAGCTTTTTTCCGGTATGTAGAACATCTTGAATCTTGATGTATTCAGTTTGCAGCACTCAGCCAGTCAGCTGTTCACGACTATTAAGTTGTTTTCAGTCTTCTGTCACTCTGTTATGGTTGCGATCTTTGCGATAATATACATATTTTGTATCAATCAGGGGCGTAGCTACCACCGTATCAGCCGTATCAATGATACAGTGCCCCAAGCTTCAGGGGGCCCCCGAGTGTGTTAGCGAAAATTCGTAAAATTTTAAATTTTAAATTAAAATGGTAGAAGGGCCCCCCGACCAATTTTGATACAGGGCCCACCTAGAGTAAGCTACGCCACTGCTTTGAAAATACAACTTCTCAAGTTAAGCAATGATTCGCGGGGTTAGTACTTGGATGGGTGACCGCTTTGAAAATACAAGTTCTCAAGTTAAGCAATGTTTCGCGCGATTAGTACTTGGATGGGTGCCCGCATTGGCACCGTACTCTACTGCGCATGCGTCGCACTCGGTGCCTGATTGGTTGCTATTCGCGCGCAATTTGAAATGTTAAAAAATATGATGCATTTCAAATTACGCGCGAATAAAAACCAATCCGGTACCGAGTGCGACGCATGCGCAATAGAGTAAGGGGCCACTGCGGTCACCCATCCAAGTACTAACCCCGCGAAACATTGCTTAACTTGAGAAGTTGTATTTTCAAAGAGGCAGGGGCGTAGCTACCGACCAATTTTGATACAATGCGCCCTAGAGTAAGCTACGCCACTGGTTTCAATGGACTAAAGTGCAGTACGATTATATATATAATATCACTTCACTTTAGTGTTGTGTATAATTAATAAAACTTTTCAGTATTATTATAAAGTATTTTTTACAGTGAAAATCTATATAATACTCTCGATTTTCCAAGTTTGACACCTTTTTAATTATTTTATTAAGTTTTGTTAGTTCCTTCAATTTCTATTCTAATCCTTCTAATCCTATTTAGATTCTTATTATTTTTGCATCAGTTATTTTCTTGAAAATAAAGTGGTAAAGCGGTGAATATATGTTATATATATATATGATTATCTTCGACATAACCTAGTAAATGAAAGTTTCAAAACAAAAAGTGTCAGAATTATTGAAATTGTTTAAATATATCGTCTTCGGTTTCAGTTTCTTTAATTAAATAACAATCTTTCTTCAATTGGAAAACGACAGCCTTTGCAATTATCTTATTTCAAAAAGACAAATGACAGGTATATTTTTATGATTTTCTTAAATTCATAATTATAAAGCTATAATATTATTTATCGTAAGGACCCTAAGACTTTATATTATAAATCATAGAAGACATAAGACTTTATATGACTACATAAAAAAGAGTTGTTAAACTCTACAATTTTTGTTGCTCTTGTAAGTTCCTTTTCCCAAAACTCTCTTCTATTACAAATCCTCATTTTCCTTAATACCCATTTTATATAGGTGCAGGATGTGTCAACCTGAATCTCAATTTTAGTAAACACTCCTGTAAATTAATTATAAAAAACTTTTTTCAAAATACGTGCAGATATTGAAAGGTTCGAGTTTCTATAATTTTAAAATTCTTAATAAAAGACTTTTAGCACCGTAAGAAAAGAAGGATATCCTATGGGTAACAAAAACGGTGAATTTTTATATAAGAATTGTTAAACAAAATTGCTTAAAAACTGCTAAAGACAGTTATTTTATTTTAAACACAAATAATAAATTATTAAAATTTTTCTAGGCAAATCAATGAGCAATGACTACATCGAAGGAGTGGTGTGCAATGAAGAAGATATCAAAGAAAATGAAATGAAAATGTTATCGCTTGGGGAAGATGGTGGGAAAGTGTTACTCATCAAACAGAAAGGAGAACTCCATGCAATTGGAACAAAATGTACCCATTATGGGGCACTTTTGCACACAGGAGCATTAGGTGAAGGAAGAGTGAGGTGCCCATGGCATGGAGCATGTTTCAGTATTAAAACCGGTGATATAGAAGATTATCCTGGATTGGATTCCTTACCTTGTTATCAAGTAATACAAATTAATTAATACTGATTAACTTTAGT
Source organism: Synergus japonicus (assembly GCA_900474275.1). Classification (NCBI taxonomy): domain Eukaryota; kingdom Metazoa; phylum Arthropoda; class Insecta; order Hymenoptera; family Cynipidae; genus Synergus; species Synergus japonicus. Next base: position 19,562 of record UCOH01000054.1, read on the forward strand.
AGAAATAATTACAAACATAAATCTTTCTTGTTATCTTTTATAAAAAAGGCAATCTTCAATTCCCTTTCTATCTTTTTTCCTCTCTTTATTTGTTAATATAATTCTCTACAATTCTTTGAAAAGACTGTTTAAAAGACAATTCTTGACAGGTTAATGTGAATGACAAGGGTCACGTATATGTGCGGGCTAAACGCAAAGATTTAGAAGCCAACAGACGCACAAAGGAGGTTTGTCCTTTAAGTATACAAAACTCAAATACTGCAATTATCGTGGGTGGAGGTCCTGCCGGTGCAACTTGTGCCGAAACTTTACGTCAGGAAGGCTTTACCGGACGCATAATTATGATTTGCAAAGAAAATTCCTTGCCCTACGACCGAGTTAAAGTATCCAAAACTATGGATTTGAACATTCAAAATATTCTTTTGAGGCCTCAGATGTTCTACGATGAATATAAAATAGAAACGCGCCTCGGAGTAGAAGCAACAAGTAAGTCGTTCTTTTAATTGTAAAGTATTAAATCTGATTATTATTATATATTTTTTAAATTATTTTAAATACCTGTTTATTTCATAGGCTTAGATACAGAGCGCAAAATCGTAACCCTGAGCAAAGGAGAGGAAATTAATTATGAGTACTTATTTATTGCAACTGGTTGCACACCTAGAGTACCCGATACTCCTGGCGTGAATTTAAAGAATATTTTTGTCCTACGGAATTACACAGATGCGAATAATGTTCATAAAGAGCTTTCTTCTGATAAACACGTTGTAATTCTGGGAACTAGTTTTATTGGCATGGAAGCAGCAGCTTACTGTGTGGATAAATGTGCGTCTATTACAGTAATTGGGAGAGAATCTACGCCTCTGGAGCCAGTGTTCGGTGCTGAAATTGGAATGAGAGTAAAGCAAGAATTTGAATCTAAGGGTGGGTAAAGAAAAAAATCGAGAAATCTCTCCTTGTAATGAAAAGAAATACTGAATTTTTAGTCTTTTTCTAGGAATAAAATTCATATTTAAGAACAGTATTGTGAAATACCTACCGAAAGAAAATGATGATAAAGTTTTGAGCAAAATTGAACTGCAAGATGGGACGATTATTCCCGCTGACATTGCAATACTAGGAATCGGTTCCTTCTTCAATACCAACTGGCTTAAAGGATCTTCCATCAAAATGTTGGATAACGGAACTGTGGAAGTGGATAAGGTAATATCATAATTTTTCATTTTTAAGAAGGAAATAAGAAAGTTTTTCCAAACAGTTTTTAACCAATTATTTAATTTCAGCACCTCAAAACGAACATAGAAAATGTCTATGCTGGAGGTGACATAGCTTACGCCCCGTTAAATATTTTTAATACCTCTGCTGCGATAGGACACTACTCTTTATCACACTATCACGGAAGGGTCGCTGCTTTGAATATTTGCGGAAAGGAGACTGCTCTGAATTCCGTTCCATTTTTCTGGACCACTCTTTTCGGAAAAAGTTACAGATATGCAGGTAGATGCAGATTATAATTTATTCAAATTACAGTTAACTTAGGAATCAAACAATGAAACAGAAAATTTCAATGTTTATATTTATTTTTTAGGGTTCGGACGTCCGACAAGTGTAAAAGTACATGGATCCCTAGAAGACTTCAAGTTCTTTGCTTACTATTTCAAGGATGGTAAAGTAATTGCAATGAGCAGCGTTGGAAGAGATCCTATTGTCGCGGACTTTGCGAATTTACTTCACGAAGGCAGGGTCTTGACACAGGAGGAAGTAGAAAAAAGTCCTACCGAGTGGATAAGGAACAAGCCTAAAGACATGCTTCCATCTGCTCAACCTGAAAAAACAAACATTCCTCTGCCTGAAGCAAAGTCGTAAGGCGTTTAAGCTGCTCTTAAATTTGTATTTACTATACTTAATATGCTCTATATAATTTCTAACATTGCACTAGTTATCTTATAGATCGTTTGAATCACTAATGACCGACTCATGAGCTGGTGTAAGATTAGAAAACCTGTATAAATGATCTCCAATTTACGATGTGTATTCTAAATGAAATTATACAGGCCTTGTTATTTTGAATTTGTGCAGGCTTTCAGTATTTAAATTAATGTTATTTACTTTGATAAAGGCAGATTGTAATTAATGAGTATAGTTTAGTGTGAAAGCATGCTGCAAAATAGTACATTGTTTATAAAATGTTGAGATACGTATTATAAACTTCTAGGATCGGACCAAATATGGGAGATAATTCACGAAGATATCACACAATAGCTTTTGTACAGCCAACATTTTGTACTATTCGACAAATTCCGAGAAGAGCTACAAACTGCCTTTCTTTTAAGTACTCGAAAATTTTTCGATACTTGCGCTTTCTGCGATTATGAGTGTATTGCGCCTGTAAATATATTGACATGTAATACGGGATGTTTATGTTGTAATATTTATACTCGATCCTTTCTAAATCATTGTCGAGATTAATATTAGTTACTTTATTTACTTATCTTTTTTTTTATGAAAGTTTCATTTTGTAAAAAAAGAGTTATAAGGTTACTTTTTAAATTTTGCAGAGATGACTATAATTTACAAAAAATATTTAAGACTCATTTATTATTAATTTTCAGAGATGTAGAAAATTATCTGAGAATGACGTTAGAATCCCTAGAAGACAGTTCCAGTGATAAAGATTGAAAGTACTGAAAGAATCAAAATATTAAAGAAGTTTAAATACACAAACAAACGGTACTTATATTTACTTACATATTTATTAATAAAGAAATAAATGTACAGTGAAATGAGTTTCAATAGTACTCATTTATCTTACAAAACTATTATTCTTCAATCCCAAGCCTCTTTAACTCGTAGGTGAATCAGTGCATCAGAAAAGGTATATTTTCTTGAGAACTTTTGAACTTTATATTCATGAAATCTTTCTAAAGCACTTGGTCTTTGTGCTTTAAATTCTATCATGTGGCCGCGTGATTGTTCAGATGTTATATAAGGATGTCGCAAGTATAACATGTTCCTTTCTTCTCTCTCAAAGTCCTTTTTTAGATCACGAAGTTCTCTCATACTTATGTCCTTCACTTTGCGATTTTTTCTAAATTAGAAAAAAATGTTTTAAAAATATTTTAGAATATTCATTTTACAAACAAAACCTTTTACTCTATTTTTTGTTAGATAATTAATTAAATAGTATATTGTGTCCAGGACTAAGCAGAGGCATAAAATAATTAATCAAATCACCAAAATACATTTTTAAAATAAAAATTGAATTTGGTGAAAGTGCATAGAAATTGCTAATGCTTTCTCTATAATAAATTGAAAATCCTGCAAGCTATTCAGATTTATACTAAATGTTTATTAATTACATATAAAGATTTTAAATCTTTGAAATCATCGAAGTTATATATATATATATATATAAATTAAATTTGTTAGGTTATGTTAATAATACTTACCCTCTAAAAAGCTTTCCATGTGGTTTTACTTTGTTCAAAAAATAAATCATGGACAACCTCATCTTGCTTAAGAGATATTTATCAGATTTTTAAATAAGATTTTATTATTTTATGTGATCCAGGAAGTTTACGCAAGTATGTAGCACTGATGGCACTGATGTACACTGATGTAATCAGCACGTATGTAGTAGTGCAGCTGATTTCCACTGATTTCTGTGTTTCTTCCTGTTTTACCAATTGAGAAAATATTAAAGCATCCTTTCGGCTTTCTTAGAAACTAAAAGACGTCAGTTTATCTTTAAAAGTAGTGAGTCTGTCAAACTCACAATCAGTTGCAGTCAGTCAGTCGCTTTTTGCGATTGGTTGTAACAGGTGTTGATGCAAGTGTGACATTTCGTCGTTTATATCATCTCCAGTTGTCTGCAGTAACTATCATCTTCCTGAAGTGAAAGCGGAGCAGAGAAATTTGTTATATTCGTCTGATTACCAGATAGCTCGGTTTTATTTTTTTTTTTGACAAGTTAATTAACTTTAAAATGACGACAGTCAACAAAGACTTGCAACGTGAAAGGGAAAAATGCACCTTTGATCCTCAAGAATTGACTCATTTACTAGACGGCAATGCTGAGAAAACTTTACTACGTCGAGAAACAGGTATATAATTTTTTTATATATGATTTTAAATACTTTCTAATTATTTGATGATAATAAATTAAATTTCCTCAGTTAGTAGGTAATGACTATACGCTTCATTTTTTCTGCATCTGGATCAAAGTCGACTTTTAATCACTAAACAATTGCTTGACTTTCACGATTGTGAAAAAGCATAAGATTGTTAATAATGGATAAGATTATCTTCGTACCTTATCTTATTTTTTATTTATACATAGTGTAATGAGAGCAAAGTCATTTTTCAACGTTATTTTATATAATTTCGTGAACATTTTAAGATAGATTTTGAAAATAAATTTTTTCCAAATCTAGGAATTATATTATGAGTCAAAAATTTGAGATAAATTTTTAACCCGGTAACTTTATTTTAAGTTTAACCTTAATTAATGTTCAGAATTTATGAAAAAAATAATTTGATGATATATACTATATTTATTTAGTTCAAAGTTTCGCGCTATTAATTTTTTTAAACACACGATGTCAAAGAGCACTATCAAGGTCTCAGTGTTTTAAGCGTACTTGTGACGTTCTTTTATAATGTAGTTAGCAATGAAGATTCAACTTCAGACCTGTTTAGTCATGCTTGATAATCCTAGAATATTCGTATTTCATTATACACATATTCGGGAAAATTAGAATGCAGAGATTTCTTTTATGTAAATCCAATTTGGCACCGAATATAAGAATTTAAATCTGATTCTGTTCAGTGTTTACATAAATAAAAAATGAATTTAATGTTTCAAATATACCACACGTAACATAATATGTAATTGAGCTCATTAAATCTACTATAGGTTCTGTAGATACAAAAAAGTTTTAAATAAATTATTCTTTTTTTGAAATAGTTTTAAAATTGGTTCAAAATCATGACCTATATTAAAAAATATTTTTATATTTGTTTTGATTATGATTAAATTAATATGAGTGTGTAATTTAAATGTACTACATAAATCTAAATTTCTATGGCAATTACAAAGTCCATTACAAGAAAGATAAATAGCGATAAAAAAGATAGAAAAAAAGATATGATAAAAAGCACATGGAAATGTGTCAATCAAAAATCACTAATTCATGCTGCTCTGATATTCTAATAGTTCAGTAAAAATACGAGTAAATCGGGAAAAAATTAATACATATCAGAATGACGTCTCGAAATTAAGAAGTACATTTTTAATTTTTCTTTCTTTTTCTCTACAGAGGAATTTTTTCTGAAGGATCCAGAATTACAGGTCAAGCTTTCTCCTAAATACCTGAGTCATAAAGAAGTTTACGAAAATGCAATACAGAAAAGCTGTTTGGTTCTTAAAAAAGTTCGCGAGTTTCAGGATTTGGGAAAGGGTGGTGATATTAATATTTACTCGTAAGTGTTAATATGTTTTAATTTTAACCTTTTTCCTTTTGCTTTAAATCTTTAACGAATCTATTTCAAATTTCTAGACAAGTTTTGGGAGGAACGCTTGGATCAGCGATTTTAAAAGATGGAAATCCAATGTCACTACATTTTGTAATGTTTATTCCTACAATTATGGGACAGGGAACCTCTGAACAACAAGCACAATGGATAACCAGGGCATGGTTTGGCAACATCATTGGTACTTATGCTCAGGTAAGTCACTGCAGAATTTTGGAAATATAGACAAATATTTTGTTATTTTTTTAAGGGATTTTGAATATAATGTGGAATAAAATTGTGAACATGAAAAGCTGTTGACATAAAGATAATGGTCTTAATTATTTTTATCACAGACTGAATTAGGGCATGGAACTTTTATCAGAGGCCTGGAAACAACATCTACTTATGACCCTGCAACGCAAGAATTTGTTCTGAATAGCCCTACATTGACTTCTTATAAATGGTGGCCTGGCGGTTGTAAGTTGATAAATTCAATGAAAAATTTACTTTCAGAAAGCGATATTAACTTTTAAATTCAAAGCAGAATATAGAACAAATTTTGACAAGAGAAATTATAAACAATGTTTTCATAAGTTTTGATTGAGATGCCAGCTGATTATGCCGTTTAATAAGATATTTTAAAACTATGTTATTCAAACTGATCTTTGTACTTTTTGAGATATGTAAAATCAATTTTTACCTTCTCATCGTACCTTCAAAATAGTTTCAATGTTTTGAGATAACACAAAGGAAATGATAAAGATAGTGTTTGATCTTATTGATAACATATGTATCTATCTCAAATTTTAAAATGTAGTTTTATAAATTCTAACATTCAAATTACTTGAAAATTATGTGAATCTACATCACTAATTTACAGTGGGCCATACGGCAAATTATGCGGTGGTGGTTGCCCAATTGTACACAAAAGGAGAATGCAAAGGGATTCATCCCTTTATTGTACAATTGAGAGATGAAGAAACTCATGAACCACTTCCAGGTAACATTGTTTTTTATCTTTTACATTTTATATTATAGTATAGCTATATGTTTGTTATAATAAAAATATCATGTATCATTTATACATTATAATAATGATCATATTGTTGCTAGGAATAAAAATTGGAGAAATTGGGACAAAATTAGGCATGAATGGAACCAATAATGGTTTTCTTGGATTTGAGAACTGCAGAATACCAAGAGAAAATATGTTAATGAGAAATTCTAAAGTAATTTTAAATTTATAGATATATCTAAGTAAAATTTTTTAAAATTTAAGTAAACTAAAATAAAAAATATATATAGTAAATTATACAAGTGGAGAACTTTATATTTTAGTTTATAATTGATAAAATTTCACTACAGGTATTAGAAGATGGTACATATGTAAAATCCCCCAATTCAAAACTTACCTATGGCACTATGATGTTTGTACGTGTTGTTTTGGTTCGTGATACCAGTAGCTATTTAGCTAAAGGATGTACAATCGCCATTAGATACAGTGCTGTCAGAAAACAAGGTCAAATTAAAGCTAAGTATGTTGGATCATGATATTCAGTTAGAAAAGAAGACATTTTTTTCGGTTTTCGGAAAACTAGAAATGAGAGTAAAGTTTTTTTACTGACAATTTTTTAACTTTGTAAATCATTTTTTAGTGGTCCTGAAACACAGATTATTGACTACGTCACTCAGCAGTACAAATTGTTCCCCATTTTGGCGACGTGCTTTGCTTTGTCCATGGCTGCCGATTATATTTGGGAAATGTATAACAACGTAAATGCTGAATTAGATCAAGGAGAATTAGAAAGGCTACCAGAGGTATTAATGAAGAAATGTTTTTTATTTATTATATCTTTACGTTTAATATTGCTTTATGATTGAAAATGATAGTATTTAGCTATGTATCTTAATGCTAATAAACATTTTTTCAGTTGCATGCCCTATCGTGTTGTTTGAAATCTGTGGCTACAGCAGATGCAGCAGCTGGTGTTGAACAATTAAGGCTGTCATGTGGTGGACATGGATACATGGATTCCAGTAATCTGCCAACAACTTACGGACTTTTAACTGCTATGTGCACTTATGAAGGTGAAAACACCGTCCTATTTCTCCAAACTGCAAGATATCTCGTTAAGGCGTGGAAACAGGCTATTAATAAAGAATTGCTACCACCCACTGTAAAGTACCTGGAAGCAGCTGCCCTAAGGGGTAAAAAGAGACCCTGGAAAAATACTTTGACTTGCATCATTGTCGCCCATCAAGCAGTCGCTGCTAGGTAAGTTTAATATACTATTATATCCAAATTTAAAAAATAATCAATTCTTCGTCAACAGCAAAATTCAACTCGCTGTGGAAAATATGGACAAGCGAATTAAGACCGGAATGTGCCAGGAAGATGCTTGGAATGCCACTAGTATCGAACTGTCTCAAGCAGCTGAATCGCATTGTCGTCTTTTTTTGGTGGAGACATTTATCAATGGTGTGAGAAAATTGACATCCCTTTCTAAGAACCTACATCAAGTTTTACTTCAACTTTGCGAGTTATATGCAATCTACTGGGTTTTGCAAAAAATCGGCGACTTTCTAAGAGTACGTATACAATTATTTTTCTTATATTTATTGGTAAATAATTTTATAATATGAAATTTTATATCTATATTAAATATTTGAAAAATTGTCCATATTGATTTTAACATTTTGTACGCTTTTCCGCTTTAAAATATTTTTGTTTTCTTATAGTTTTCCTGTCTGAATACTCAAGATGTACCGGTTTTACAAAAGAGACTTGAAGAATTATTGACACTAATTCGTCCTAATGCCGTCGGAATCGTCGACGGATTTGATATTCGTGATGAAATTTTGAGCTCAGCTTTGGGTGCATACGACGGTAACGTATATCAGCGTCTTTTTGATGAAGCCATGAAAAGTCCTTTGAATCAGAAGAATGTTAACGAGTCCTATCACAAATATTTAAAACCATTTATGAAGAGCAATTTATAGTATTCGAAACGGCGCGATAGTCACTACCAAACGAGATATATTAAATGTCTTTATACATATTCATTAGATAATAATTTAGACATTCAAAGTTTATAGGAAACACATGAAAACTATTTTACCGTCCAGGAAACATAAGAAAGCAAGTTTGTTTCACAGAATGAATGAAATTGAATCAAAAATATGTATTCCAAAATGTAGGGTGAAGGGTTTAAGTATTTTTCGACAATACATATAAAGAAAGTTATTGTCTGATAAACTCACATATACAAAATACTGAAACATCACATTAAAATTAAAGTAATTAATGTGATTTATATTTCCAAGTAAGCGACAATTTATTGTAGGGGTTAAAGTAAAAAAAAATGTCTTCTGATTTAACAGTTCAGTATGCACAAAAATTGAATGCTTTATATTAAATTTTTGTTAATTGTTATGAGGGAGGATTTTCGAGAGCTTGATTAAAGTCATTGATAGAATAATGATACTGAATATCATTGATACTGATTCCGATTGTAGTCGAACGTCTTTGACATACTAATAAGAGCATGAATTGCTGAATGTTAAGTTTTTTTTTTTATTATTGAACAGATCAATCTTGTGAATTTAATATTCTGAGATAATACTTTTTTAACGGGCTGTAGGACCCTGGAGCATAGTTATTTCATAAAACATCACAACAGCGTGCTCTTCAGAGCTTTGTAGCTTATCACGAGAAGTGCAATATAGGAATAGAATTTTTACAGAAGTATTGGTCCAAAAATGAGATATTACGTGAGATTATCAATTTTAGCGCTCAATTTTCTACGGGTAATTGTAAACAAATGTATATTTTTTATGTTATTTACCTAAAATAAATAAAATTATAAAAAATAAATATGTAACTTCTTATTGAACCTAGCAGACAAGTATTGATCAGAAATTTTTATCATATAGATATGAATAAAATCAAGACACAGATATTTAATAAGAATTGTTCGATACTTATGTCTTATTCGGTACAGTGTTTATTTACAGAATAGGAGCGACGACATACAATATTAATCGTTACCATGCTAATGTAGTGCAATTATTATTAATTTCTGTTAATTAATAATAACGTGTGGTTACTGTACGCGTCCGCGAGAGCGACGAGGCAATCTTTTACGTAATCTTTCCATTCATTTTCTTGTGTCATTGTTTGTTTTCTTTTATCAAAAAGAAAATCATAGAGATTTCGGGAGACGCCGCCTCGACGTATTCGTGGCCGAATAAGTGTACATATACATGTATATACGCCTTAGTAGTGCGTGCATGAAGATAGATATATATACACATATATGTAGTACACGCTAGAGAAACGATACTTACACTTAAAAAAGTAACAATGTTAATCGTTATCGTTATCATTAAATTATTAATGGTACTCGCATTAAAATTATTCTTATTATTCATTCGTCCACTTGGCCTACGTAACTGTCCACGATAGACATATCTCATCGCCTTGGTGTCTTTAAATTCACCTCAAACGAATACAACCGCTTATAAAATATGCCTTCATTACAATAATTATCATTACAATTACTACCATGATTAATATTATTATTTTCCCTTAAAACGTAGACAGGGCGTCTTTTCCAAATAGAGACGAAATTTCTTGCAAAATTCTCACTTCGTCCACGATATCTCCCAAGTGAAAAGATACACAAAAATCTCTTTGCCGTCGTTTCATTATTGAGCTTCTACCGCAATCATATCGAAATTCGTACAAATACGAACATTATAATCCATCGATGACAATAAATAAAAAACAAAGATAATCAAGTTATCTTGATTATAAATAGATAACCAAGTTGGTACAATTTTGATAAAAACAAAATGAAAAAAAAAAATATATAAAAAAATACGTTGTCTTTTCGCCTTCTTCGATAACTATTTATTTCGGAAGTATTCTTCGGGTATTCTTTTTAATTTCTCTAAGAAAAACAATAAGGGATTCTGTTAAAATATATAAAAATTTAAAAGACATAAACATGCTAAAAGGTATAAATTTATACGGGCAATAAGAGAATAGATTGTTCAAAGAAATGAAAGACAACGTGAGGAAAAAAGCTGCAGAAAAAGGATAAAGAGTTAAATAAATTACGTAAATAATATCTGATCGAACACAAAGTTCGTCAAGTCTAATTAATTATTTTTGCTAACAATCCTATCGTTAATTTTATCAATAATCACTTAACAAAATCATGAAGACAAAACTTCCAGATCAGTTCGTCTTCGAAAGAGTTGAAAAAAAGTGAACTTGAAGCTTTCGAAAACGAACCACATCTATTTTAATTTAATCTTCTTTTTACATTTCACACGATTTTTAATTTGCTCGTGCCTTCTTTATATGTTTTTTTAAGTTTACGCACTAATTTACTTTTTACGATTGAGGCGAGTGTCATGGTTAATTTCAGAGGTATAAAAAGTGCCCTTTGCTCAAAATCCTCCCTGGTGGCTTCCTGAGAAAGAAAGCCTGGACCTTCGCTGCAGGCAACGACAATGACCAGTTATTGTTGCAATAGTGAGAGAGTAGGATAATTCAAGAGTTGTAACATTTTCAAAAGGCGTATCGAAAATTCTTGTTCCTCTTTTTAAGAAGTAAATCATACCGATTTTTTTTCGTAAACTAACAGTAATTTCCAATATGATATATTTTTTTAAAATTTGTCACATTTAAACCATCCTAGAAAAAGAGGCTACAAATGCGAAGCAAAATACTTTGTACAAATCGATTGACCCGATGAAAGGTAACTAATAAGGCGCTGTTTTGTCAATTCCGGATTTTCGTAGAAAACTCGATACGAGTACTTTTTAGTTTTTAATTGGGAAAGAAATAAATTACTGTATATTATACTATGTCTAGGAATTGAACAGTTTCGAGGTTTTTGCAGAGATTTTGAAATAAAAAAAAAACCTTTCAAGGGAAAACCCGATTCAATTGAATTAAATATCGTATCGAGTTTATAGCGTGATTGCCTTAGAGAAATAAACGTTCAGCGTTGCGAAATGACCGCAACTAAAAAAGTGGGAAAAATTCCTATTCAATGCAGTTTAAATATTTTTCAAAACATGTTCACTTTTATCTGAGTTGCGGTGATTTTTCATTAGGATTACATTAGCACTCATCTCGCACGTATACTTTTGCACTCGAACATAAAAAGGAATTTGATCGATCCTCTTTCCTTTCGACTTTATTATTTTCTAGCAATAAAGGAAGAGGCTTCGTCAACAGAATGAATAGAAGGAAAAACGAAAATTCGGTCAAGCTGCTTTAGTTCGAATACATTTCCGTGCGTTACTATAATTAACGAAAGTTAAAAAATCAGTCTGTTTGAAACAGAGAACACAAAATGCTTAAATTTCAGACAGTGGGAAGATGCATTCATTTTAGATAATATATTATTTAAATACTATATAAAATCTTAAAAATTTTAAGTAGTATCTAGATTTAAAACAAAAATTTAAACCAGTTTCATCCAAGTTTTTAATTCTTTAAACCCTAAATTATGTGGTATATATATATATATATATTACATATATATCTTTAAATTTTTTGACAGTACGCAGGGAAAGCTTTTCGTAGAACAACTCGAACAAAGTATTTTCGCTTTTTTCAGCCCAGCCTATTTATTAAGGTTCGAACGTAAAAAAGGTAGAAACCAGGTCGGTTTTGTAAAAAAGTACAAACAAAGTAACGAAAAAAACTCTTACAACAACGACGACGATGATGATGGTAATGATAATGATGATGATGACGATTATGGTAATGAATGAGATGAAAATGACGATGATAAAGATGAGAAGGTAGTTCACAATGTCGAATAAGGCGGACTCGTGAAAGTTTCGTACCAAATTGTTGTTCCTTACGTAGTATACATGGCAGTATCGGCTTGATATCTTTTTCAACGTGTCGTTCTATCGCATCCGCAATGTTCTTCGTCCAAAGGGAACTCTGTGCAGTGTACAGAGGGACAAACAATAGGACCAAGTTTTGCGGATATTGGATGCGGCGTTAAACTGGGTTTGTGTGTACGGTTGCCGTTCTCTGTAGATTCGGAGTTTAGAAAAATAGTATGACTTCTAGCGGAAGGACGAAAATGTGGACAACGAGAAGCAGTCGGTATAAAATAACAAGAAAATTGTCAAAGTCAGTAATAAATAATAGAGCACTCCGTGATTCGCAATAATAAATATACCAGGGATGTAATCACGGAATGGAGATACTTTTGTTGCTTTAACTTATATGGCAAACTCGTTTCAGTCAGTCAAGACCCGTGTGCGCTACTCCGGGGCTACGGCAACTTCCTTTCGTCCCAAATCTACAGCAATTTCAACGCAATATAATAATCTCAAGTCTCCCGAAAAGTGTCTCTTAATTTAAATGTTACTGCCACTAAACGTAATTACATTACGCGATTCACACCGAGGTAGAAGGAGGGACAAACTGAGCTCATTTCGCGACACAAAAAAGTGCTTTTACACTATCGCAACTCACTGATGTCTTTATTTCTTTTCTCCATGCATGCACATCGTTGCCGAACTACTTTCGAAAATATTTTACACTTCCAATGTATATACTTCGTCGATCCATAGCAATAAACCAATCGATTCACCGCCCTATATATTTACAAGTCGAATCGACGACAAGTCTGCAATGTATATAAAAAACGCGAGATAAATCTATCTCTCAAGAAACAACAACAACAGTAAGGAGAATGAGAACAACTCTCCGCTCAAGATCTCGAATCATTTCCAACACACCTGGTCTTCTTTCAAAAGGAGATAATCAATCAGTTTTTTAAAAGAAAAAACTTTCTGATTTTATCCTTTTATCATTTATGTTTCTAATATCTTGTTTTATATTTTTCTTTGTTAGGTCTAGTTCTCGCGTTAAATGAAAACAGAAGTGTGTGGATTGAAAAGGTACTCAGAGTAGCTTAATGACTCAAGAACGTTGTTTTCGAGAAGTTTCGTCGAACGTTCCAAGGAATCGACGAAGCATTTTACTCGACCAAGAGGGTACAGAGGAGAGTCACGGTTTCTAAAAATGCGAAATGAGTCAAGGGGGTTTATGGTTCATCCCTCCTACTACCGAGCAAGGTGGCCAAAGTAATCGACCACAATATATATCAAAGTTCTCCGGTTCTATACACAGAAGTGCGGACATTCTACATAAATGCATCTGAAATTTGTTCATCATTGTCAATAAAGACGACGAGTCTGATTGGACGAGCACCGAAGTTAACACTGTATAGCTTAGTAACGCGGCTCGCACTCAAGGAAACCAATACCCTAAAAAGCAGGATTAAGGAATGTTGAAAGTTGAGTCTGGAGAGCGTGACCGTGTCCAGCGGTCGTCGAATTTAACGATCCGACTACCATTTCAAGGACACTGTCATCGCTACCGAAACTTGATGAAGAAAAAAGTCGGCGAAACGACGAATCAGAGGGCTCTGGAATTTAAAGATTCGAGGTCCTTACTGGTACGTAGAGTCGATCGTTCGCTCGTGAATAAAAAAAAAGATAGAGAGAGTACAGAAAAAAATGTTTAAAGGAGTTGTTAGTACTTGGTCGAGATTTAGTTTCGAGCGCAAGAGGTCCCTTCGCTGAGTGCTTTATCAAAAGATTGGAGAGTGCTCGTCCCTTCCTGCAGGCTATTGAAGGCTCGCAGGACTTTTGCTCATTTGCTGATCAATAGTGTTCCAGCTGCGATCCACGTCGTAATCGATTTGGTCGATCAGTATCGGTATTGAGATGGTTTCGTGGGGCGCAAGGATTTGCCGGTGGCCTGAACTACGGGGCCTCAAGCGTAAAACTCTCTGTTGTGATGCGGCGCCCCAGGTTTTGGATATGACTGCGTCGCTGGTGACCTTCTTGGCTCGTCTAGGGCATACGAGCCCTCGTCCTTCTTCCGCATCCTATAGACGATGAACATCACCACGAGGATCGCGCAAAGTAGACCGACAACGGCACCTCCAATGACAGCTGAAAATTATTTGAAATTAAAACATTTTTAATTCAAAATTACTTAGTTTTAAATACTTTTAATTTATAGTTATTGGTATTTTACCAGCGAGCACTCCAGGCTGCGCAAAGAAGGAACTGGCTCGGTCTTCGGTTTTAGGATTCACCCGGACTTCAGTGTCATGGGAGTCGTCCATATCTTCGTCTAAGTCAGAAGGTGAGTCGAAACTGTCGACTGCGTTATCTGTTCTAGATACAGTATCTGGGATATTCTGGAAAATTTAATAAATTATCTAATTAACAAATTCAAAATTTTTCTATTTTAATTAAAGGTGTTGGATCCTCTGTAATGGAACTCATTTTAAATGTAAGTATGTTTACAGAGTGAAAAAAATGTTTATAAGTACTATTTGCATAAAATGAAACGATGGAATTTTGAGATTATATTTAAAATTCTTCGTTTTACGCAAAAAATATTAAAACTAAATATTTTTTCTCTCTATAGACACACTCTTATTTTAAAAAAGAGAAGCGCTGAAGAGCGAAAAAATATTTATAATATTCGTTGAGTAAACTGGAGAGATGGAATTTTTAATTTAAAAACTTGAGTCCAACACCCGCATAAGCAACTAAAGAAATTTCAGACTTTTTTATCTTTCCATGTTAAAAATAATATTAGATGTAATAATTCTTGTGAGTGAGCTCACCTGTTTTGTCTTAGGAGGTATGTTTTCGTCAATATGTGGCACACTGGGCTCCGGTTGCTTTTTAGGCGTTGTGTCTATTGTATTGTGTTGCGTGAAGTCTGAAACGATAAACGGTGGAAATTTAATATTACAAGAAAACAATTAGAGATGTTAATCGAGTCTTCTGATTTTTGTTACAGCCATTAATAACCATTAATAACCATTAATAACCAGTGCTATACAAACTTCAACGAATCGCTTAATATTTATCGTGAGGTGCAATATTTTATACAAGTACAGAAAATATGAAGATATATGTAAAATTGTAGATGTATGAGCGTGTTGGTATTATCGAGACTGCATTTCGAATTCTATGCGTTTCCCAATATCCCTGGGTACGATCATGAAAGCCAAAATGAATTTCCAATGACCATGATTCAGGATGACATACGACTGGTTGCTGTGCATCCATACGAAGTTCGTTTTTCATTTGTTTTTCATGAAATGTCATATAAATATATCTAACTACATTGCATTGGCTTTCCTCACTCAACTCGTCCGCCACATCAGTTACAGGAGTTGTGATAGTTAAGAGGATTGAGAGCTTGCAGATATTTTTATAGGCAAATGTTTTTGACGAGCTTTTTACGGTCCGACGTTTCTCGCTTAAAACAAAGTCAGTGGACGCGATTTTTCATCCCGCTTATGATTTCGGCACAATGGTTAACGGTCAGTGCTTGTAGAGAATACGAGAGGAATTTATGCTAGGCATCAACCTTGTAAAATGTTTTATCTTTTCAAGCGTGAAAAGATGTAATGATTTTTTACGTTTTAAAGGTTTTAGGGCGGAAAACCAAAAAAATTTGAGTTGCACCTGATAAAATGTTGGCTTTTAGTCCATATTTTTTTATTAATCTGCATAGAAGGTGTGCTTGCTTTCAATTTATGGCTTTAAGTTTATTCGATTTAGGACTATATATTTTTAATCAGTCTCCACATTTTATGCAGGTATCTAATATTAGAATTAGAATTGGAATATTATTCTTACCGTGACCACCATCGTCACCATCTTCATCATCAGGCCCAAGACCACTTCCGGATGCCTCAAGGTCGTCGCGAACTTCTCCACCTCCTCGACCAGAACCTTCCAAGGCTTCCTGGTCGTCTAGGTAAAGGTCATCTATGTAAGGTGAGTTTCCCGCAGACCTATCTGCAGAGGTTTGTTCTTTCTGTAAAAGAAATTCCTTATTAACTTTAATATTTCTATCTTATTATTTATCAATAATAAACAAAACTAATTAAATTTACATTTATCACATTAAGAAAAAATTTGATCACAAATAAATGTAAATGAGTAAAATATAATATAATTAATTATTTATTAATATAGCAAGTAGGTTCATGGACAAATATAGTTTCAGTAATTTAAATATTTAATTAAATGAAAATCTAGGTACTTGAACTATCTTTTGTAACATTTTTTGAGTGGCTACAAAACTAAATTATATAAATTTTGAAGATTGAATTATTTCTTTTTTTATTGAATGTCAGATTTTTTATTTAATTTCAACTATTGAATTGCTTTTCGCAGGTCATAATAATGTATGAAATGTGTCAAACGTATGCAGCAGTCTGTATCCTTTCCTTTGTCGATGTAAGCTTTCTTGTACGTTGATACAAAAGCTGAATAGCTTTTGACAGATTGCTATTTTACACAAAGCCACCCACGAGTCAAAGTTACCTTAGGTTGGAAAAAGCTACTCTGTGTAACTTTTAGTGTCCCTCCTTTCTTTTTTCTTTTAATCTTGTTTACTTCTTTTTATCTAGTTATTTTTATAAATTATATTATTTTATATAAAATCCTAATTTTTTATTATAATTTACCATCGTTTGTCTGTGATCGGCTTATGTAACTACCAAAGATATTTCGACTAGTTAAATAGAAGATTCCTGATCAAGTAATTTTCAGTTTAACGCAATAACGATTTTTATTTCAAGCCCATTTTATTCAAATTAAAAAGACAGTCTCGAGGAATAGCCTGAGGTCTTTATAGTTTTATTCCTAACAATAACTCTACCTTAACAGAATATTAACTCGGTAAATATTTGAAAAGCTAAAGAAGAAATTATCCTTCTTTGAGAGACTAGTTATTGGAAATATAGGTTTCCAATAATCTACTATAATGTACTACCAAGTTTTATACATATTTCCTGCACGTTGAAAAAAATTGAAAACATATTTTTCAGGTTTCCATAGCTTTTTAAAGAATTAAGATACTGAAAAACAGTGTATAAAAAGATGCTTATCTTAAGCAATACACCTAGAAGTAAAAAAATGGTCAGATAGTGACAGCAGACTTTCTATGTAAAGCTTACAAAATTTTATACAATCTTTACAGAATTTCTGGATATTTTGCCAAATTTTCTGTAATAGTTACAGAAATTTTCGGTAAATCCTAAGATTCAATCCAGGTTTAAAGTTTACAGAAAAATACAATACATGTTAACACGATTTCCGTAAGTTTAGCAAACTTGTTTCTTCGCCTGAGTCGCCACCCTGAAATTCAAATGGATTTTCCCTAAAAACAGGTCCTGATTCACCTGATCCTTTTCAGCTGCCAGGGTAAAATTGGAAAATGTGCGCGCGCGCATATATCGACCTGCTCTCTCCTGTGAGCTACCATTTACGTTTCAGGGCTTAAAAAAAGGTTCTTAAAAAAAGGATCATGTAGAAGAAATCTTTTTATTCAAAAATACAAAATTTAAATATCACTTCAGTTCCAGCAACTCCAACTTTATTTTACACCCAAAAAAATCTGAGAAAATTTTCGATTGTAAATAATAATTCGTCGGACAGTACATTTATTTCATAAATCTATCTCTAAATCATCCTTTCGTGTTTTTCAAAGCTTCTAATCAAGCTTATAATCGGAAAATAAAAGGTGCTTTTGTTGTGCAAGGTGCTAATATATGTGATTTTTAAAAAATGATTAAAAAAAACTCATGTTTAGAATATGTTGAGATTCCATAGTAAAACTTTAACAAAAATAATATCGATATGTAAAAAATGTTTATTTGGAAAAGTGTTACTGTTAAGCAGTAAAAATTTGTATTGAAGCGAATCAAAATTCTGGAAATCAAACTTGAAAATTGCAAAAGAAACTCAGAAAGATAAGCTGAATGTTTATTAGGTTTAGTACATACTCTGATTTGAAGTATAAAACTCTGAAGATTAAATAAAAAGCTTTCAATCTAGAGCACAAGTTTGCTTACACTGTTTACAATACACCCATCGCGTGAAGGTTTTATCTCGATTCACAAAAGTTTTTCGCAGGATTTTTCATATATCCTGGGGGTTGCCTTTTAGTTCGATTCGTCGGAAAACACGAACTTTTGATGTTCAATGGCTTTAGGCCAGGTGGAGACTGCATGCACATAGTACAGGGTCGTGCCACTAGACGGCGATATTTTGGAGAACAACCCTCTGACAACCCCTACCCGAAGTTCAGGGACGTAGTAGAATAAGCCGAGTTAAGTCAGACATAAAATGTAATTTTTTTTCCCTTGCCTAAAATTCAAAAAGTTGAGTAGAAATGAGAATAAAGTTTCATTTCGCATAGAATGATTTAAGGACCTTCTTCTATTCGGATTAAAACTGACTTTCATTCTTTTTATAAAAGGGGTGTGCCAAGGAGAATGCAATGTGCTTTCTTAAAATTGAATAGTCAATGGAATTAATTAGAGAAGTTATTACGCATGAAAAGTAGGACAAAAGTAGGACACGAAGAGTATAGCAGGGCATTTGAATTTATTACAATCAAAAGTGGACGAAATTTTTGGTCAATCCTATTTTAATTCGCAGTTTTAATAAAAACCAGATTAAATTCAAAAAGAGTTGAAAATTGCATAAAAAGATTAGATTTCTTTTGGTCTTTAGTTGTTTCATTTCATCGCATCTACTTTTGCGGCTACCATGAAAATCAAATGCAGCGGCATCCCTTTGTCGCCGGACGTCCGGTGCAGTTACATTGACGTCAAAGGATGCCGCGGAAATATATAATATTCACGTAAATGAAAAAGTTAAAGAATTCTGTTTGTAACCTGGAAGTTTGTAACCTTGCAAATGAAAGTGATCGTGCTAGCTAATATATAATTTCAACAGTGGCGCGCTCGTTGAAATATTTTTATACATTTTCCAAAACAGTGAATAAATATTTGAATTAGACTTCCCACCTGTTCATTAAAAAGCATTAAACTGGTATTTAATTCACTGAATAATCGAAAAAGGGAATTTGTCAAGTTTTTGCTCCCTTCCCCCAAAAAATGTGTGTTATTTTTAATAACACACGATGTTTGTTCTTGAGATTCTAAGAGAAAATTTCATGCCTTTTTAGAAAATGATTCGGTTATAATAGTACCTTGTTTCATAGTTGAAAAAGTTAAATTAAATAATAAGACATTGTGATAAAAGCTATCGTAGCTACTGGCGGAGACTTACAAGGGATCGAAGGCTTATTAAGGCCAAGTGTCACCTTTGCAAGCTACGTCATTTTACCCGTCGCTCTCCTGACCAAGTACTTACCTTTCTCGTGGAGGATCTTCTCAGAATTTATTAGTTTCATCGAACATTGAAAGGAAAGAAGGAGAGCTCGTGCTTTCGGTGGCGTGCGAGCTTTGCAGCAGGACATTTTTACTTTTTTCAGGAATACCAATTTATTACGCTTCTCCTGTTTTCACAGTAAGAGTTTCACTTTATTATTATGTCTTTTTTTCCATCCACTTCTTCCGCGCCTCTTATTTTCAGGGTCATTATTTTCAGAATATGTTCCAGTGAACGTGCTCATTCATACCAATGGAATTCAATGAATTTACGTCACCAATGAAGGAAAAATTTATATTAAATTTAAAATTTCCGAGATATATTGATAAGATAAGACAGAAATTTAATTATTTTTATCGATTACTTGAATTTTTTTGAATGTAAAAAAGTGTAATCTTTAGCTTGCTTCGAGATACATGCTTGTGGGATTAATTTGCCTCTGTTTTTCAATTTGTAGAGTTCTATACCACGAAAGTTTTAAGACCCGTTTGATCGGTCGTGATCGTAAAACTTCTATACACACGTAGAATCTACACATGCAATCGAAAGTTTAAAGACTCAAGTGACGCCTGATTTTTCATGAAATTTATCCTGCACTTACTTTATTTGATCAGCTCTCGGATCAGCTACTCACAACAACTTATAGAACCAGTTAGTACAAAAATAAGATTACTTCAAGCAGGGTTGTTTTCCATATATATTTTTTCTCAAGAATTTACAATTTTGAAACGCATTTTAAATTATAATTCTTTGCATACTCTCTAAAATTGAATCAGTCAAATTCCACTGATTTTCAGTGACTCTTTTCTCACGATTTTAATCAGTGAAAATTCACTGAGAATCAGTCAAAGGTCACTAAAATTTTCATTCATCTTCACTAAATTATTAAAAATTTCAGTGACTTTTCACTGATTTCCAGTAGATTATTCCCTAATTAAAATCGTGAGAAAAGATTCACTGAAAATCAGTGGAATTTGACTGGTAATCAGTTAAATTTCACTGATTCAAGTTTTTAGTAAAGCAAAAAAAATGAATAATGCAGCAAAATTTGAACCCACAATCTTTTATTCCAGACTAAAACCTTCTTAGGTGAGCTACGAGAGCTTTTCAAAGAGTTTTAAACCAGTTTTTCTTGAATCTAGTTAAGACTTAAAAGCGCATTTCATAGTTTGAAGAAATTTGTCTCGGAAATCTTTGAGAAATTTGCGCGCCAAAAGGTTCAAAAGTCTACGCCACTGAGTCTCTCAGGCTTTCTCTTTTCTATATGTCTCTCGCTTCTCTTTCATCCTCCTCAGTGCTTTTCATCTTTGTCTTTCTCTCAACCTCTCCCTCTTTCTTTCATGCTGTCTCTCTCGACTTCCGGGGGTTAGAACGGGGTGTGTGAATCAATACAAGGGCCTTCGACCCCCTTCCTTACCGTCCCTGTTGTCCCACGTTTCTGCACAAGATGATACCGGGCATTTTCTCTAGACACTGCCATTGAAAAATGATTGGCATTCGAAACTTGCCAAGTTGATAAGAAATAAAGTGAAGAGACGTGACAATTTTCCATCCATTTTTTTTTTATCTAATGGAAAGACGAATTTATGAAACACTAATTCAGTGAAACCAGACAGGTTTTTATCATTAAAAACTTTTGATAGGATAAAGTAAGTTTAGAATGGTTTTACAAATAATCCGTTTCAAAATCAGAGGTTTTCAAAAGTTTAAGCTGTTAAAGTAGTTAGCATAGCTGTTAAATTTATTAAAATTTTATTTAAAAATCCAATAAAACGTGGAAAATTGTTTTAGCTTTTATCTTTTAACCTTTTTACTCTCTAAACTTGAATCAGTGAAATTTA
>UCOH01000055.1:0-64698 GCA_900474275.1 Synergus japonicus
TATATATATATATATATATATATATATTCATGCTTTCTCTCAAGTGTCAATTTATTCACCATTTCTTATGTTTCGAAAGATCAATTCAATCTTTCCAATGACGTTCAACATCTTGTCATTGAGCGTTTCGGAAAAGAAGGGAGATCTATCGCGTCCTTCGATAGGATGATAGGACGACATGTCTAGTACCGGCACTTTGTGCTAGCAAGCTTTACGACGTGCCAGATGTAACAGGGCATTTGTGGCTAGACAGTTGTCTGTCTTACTCGACATGCGAGCAAAACACGAATGACTAGGTGTCTAGCAATGAATGGGCCCTACTTGTTTGCAACTAACGCGTTCACGCCACTCGGAAAATTCGTTGACGCGCTTATTGCGTCACTGTGCTCTCGCCTGATCAATAAATAATTCAACGAACAGTGATGTAACTGTTGGTGTTATTGAATTTAATCTGTAGATTGAGCATTGTTTACATTGCATTATTTATAAACTAAACATAGAATATACGCCAGCTGCAGCGTTTGGAAACCATTAGACTGATTTAGATACTTATTTTTGAAAATAAATGATAATTTTTTCTGATAATGTTAAAACTGTATTTTCTCAGTAATAAAGGTTGAACATTATCAGGCTTAAATCTTCCATTTAAGGCAAGAAAGACTGATATGATGATTTAGATAAAGATATATGTTTTCTCGCATGAAAGTATGAAACGGCAGAAAAAAAGGAAACGTGATAATTTAAGATTGTAATTATCATTTATTCTTATGATTATCACTACTCTATCTAATCTCTGTAACACGTAAAACGACTTAAATCGGATTTTACAGTGTTCAAGTAGAAAGATGGTTTTTCACGTAGTTCATTTTTCATAATTGTTAATAATTTAACAGGTAACTTAACCTTTGACGTTTTATGCGCACAGTCTTTAGTGCAAAGTACATAATGCAAACCTTCTGTTGAGTTTCTTGAGTAATGTCAAGGAATTGTTCGGTATAGAATGGTATTTACTATAATTCTTGCGCCTTGTATCTGCAATCGATTACTCCTCGTTTACGCGACGCGAGAAGCAAACGTAACCGTTTTACAGCATTTTCAATGCGCTTCATTCTCGGTCATAAACTTCATCAACCGTCCAAGTCCGCTGAAGTGATCGGCAAACATTCAAATACAGTTGCTGTCTATTTTGAAGGTTTTATTGTTAAACTGTCACATTGCCATCACTAACTATCAGCTTATGTTTACAGAATAATCAGTGAAAAGCTTCAGCTGACATCTTGACTTTTATATTTCCTTCACTTGATAGAGGCATAATATATTCGTAGTAAATTAAACCAATATTTTTCTTTATTTCTTTATTCCAAGGTGAAAAAAATGTCGCGTTCCTTTTCTCGCTTTCGAGTCGAAACACTAGTATTTCAAAGCGGACGTGATTCAACTATTAAAGGGGCTGGAAACTTGTTAGCGAGTTGCTTGTTGAGAAACCCTGTTCCTGTACTCATACCGAAAGTTTCGTGATCAAAGGTGCTGAGCGATAAGCTCACTTTGCAGGATTAGTCGTAAGCTCGATGGGACGTAAAAAAAAACGAAGAAAGAAGAATTCATTTCCTATATCGTAAGTGGAGCGCGTTTTAGCCAGTGACTGGTTTATAAAACGGTAGGTTGAAGCTTGGGCGTTCCGAGTTGGCTACATGTGAGGTGGAACTCTGGAAGTCAAGTGGAACTGGGAATTCGCACGACCCGCGAATTCAATGGAAGGTTATGAGTATCGGATTTTCTGTCGAAGTCGGCGTGTCACAGTTAACTCGAGTCTACCGGCTGCGTCCGCTGCGCATCGAAGCATCTAGGCATAAAGGCATTTATTCTCTCGGTCAGGATGAAAGTGAAAACTTCGCTCTACTCGCGGATGACCTACTGCTTACCGGGAATCTAGGTGCCCCGTCGCACTGCGCGTCGTTAGTTATGCCACGGGTATTTAGAAAAGTAGACTTTGCACTGGCACCGGTAGAAGTGCTTGAATCTATTTGATCATCCATCGAACATTGCTTTTTTATAAGGGCGAAAGGTCGATGAAGTGCATGTTTTTTTTACCCATTTTGCTCACAATCAATTTTCCCTTGATTCCATTAGCTTTGTGAAAGGGAAATTAGGAGCGCTCTTCATTCAAAAAGTAATATTTATTATTAGTAAAAGGTAATTCATGAAATACGTGATGATACTGAAAAGAAAGGGTGTTATGATGATCTTTGTGAGCCTGAGAAAGGTTGTAGATGTCACGTATTTCATGAATAACCCCTAATTGTTATTGCGTAACTATTTTTGTTAAGGGTAATTGAGCTAGGATCATTGCAGCAATGAATTCATCATTTCCCTTTTGAATCATCGAAAAGACATTGCAGTCAGAAATAAGCTCTTTTTGACTTGGCAGTTATGAAACAGTCTGTAACAAAATAATGTACAGCAAAATTGATACTTTTCACTTTTCATCTGTTACACAAACATGAGAGGCTGTACTGTTACGCCGGAGTAACTTTCGAACATCTCGTTCCGTAGATTTACAGGGCAACTGTGATTGACCCTTTGGACGAAACGTTTCTCGAAAGGATATCGTTAATTCCATTATTCGAGATTGTGAAACGATCGAGATTTCCTAGAGGGTGTCATGATGAAAAATCAATTTCTTATACCGTCACATGACGAGCAATTACCGTTTAATATGTCAACTATTAAAATATGGAGTAACTCCATAGAAAAACATTTAGAAATAATCGTTAAACTAAAGTTGCTCAAAAGCTGTTGTAATCTTCATGATCTTCTTGATATATTAAATCTTTCTCACAGTTTTTTCGGTGATGTCTAGAGACTTAATTTCAAGAACTCTTAACATTTCGCACAAAATGATTGATCACGAGAAGACGAGTGTAATCTAAAGCGCGAATAATCAGAGACTAAGGCTTATACTTTGTGGAAGTTAATCACGAATTAATCTTTCATACCAGTTCATAACACTGTTATGTAATCAGCAGTTAATGCGTGAATCCAGTGCCTATTCATAATGTATGCTCATCAGGTCGCGTGCATTAATCTGCTCCCTCTTTTTCTTTATTTTAGTTTTGATGTAAGTCTAGTTTTGAGATTATACTTAAGATCTATTACTATCATTGATGATTATATGTTCTTTGAGGCATAGGTTACACCACGTAAGAGATCTTCTGTGCTCTTAAATGCATAATTTATTGGATTTACTAAATGTGTAAATTTGCGCTAAAACAGAATAAATAATATGATATATTTATTAAATACTTTGAGAAAGCAGATGCTAAGTCGTAAATATACTTCAATTAAAAGATATTGAAATTTATTTTTAATTACATGATTTATTAGATACTAGCAATAATTATACGTGCAATGAAATTAATTAAAAATTACATATTTAAACGTCAGTCAAAATATGCATCCCTCGTCAGTTTGTGCAGTAGTATTTATTTTTAATGAGCTTTTTGACATTTTTTTAAGAAGGAAATATCTGTAGCTTCTCGGTAAAAGTAGGTGTATATGCTCTGACTTACGAGAAAAGAAATTGTCCTCGATATATTTTTATGCTATTCTTTTTATGGGATCCATTCTTTTCCAAGACTTTATCTAGTCTCATTGCATACGTCTTATTGTGTTCCATTCGTCGTAGTAGGGCGCAGATGGTTGTAATATATGAATATTTACGATGCCATTGTGACGTATAATTTCATTCCGCTCCGAACTTCCACTCGGGATTTCTATTTCCGCTGTCGAATAATTTCTGGTGTCAAATAATTACATCGTTTAAAACTGACTCCAAATGAAATTTGCTTTGCTCCTTACGCAATGATATTATAATTACAAATAAACTTTAAAAATTCTCCTTACTTATTTCCTACATTTCATTCTTATACAATTTCATTACAATTCAGATAAATTCTTTGCATTCACGAAATTGGAAGTAAAAGTGGGTAGAATATACAATTACACTGAATAAAGTGTTTTTCATGATGCAATTTAGATTATGTAAAGAAGCATATTAAAGATTGCACTTTATTCAAATATTATTTATTGAATAATACAGCATCCGGGTTCATTGCTCAAAAATAGGAGGATATTTATTTATATGTACAGGACACTATTACATTATATGTATAATACTTGTTCTATTGATAATGTTAATTTTTCTCAGTTGATTTATCGAAATCTTTTTGGTCTGATGTCACTTTATCTTGGCACGGCGTGGCAAAAATGAAATCATGCATTTTGATGCATAACACCGGTACGATTCTTAGTAGAATAATGAGAGATGGGATCAGTTCTAAATTCACCGGATGTTTCGTTACGGCTTTTGTTCGATGATGAATACGGTCTCTGATGATTTCTTCACAAGCGATGGGAACAATTTGATATTTCTACAATTTCATGCAGGACCTTATAACTTATATCGCGTTGCCGGTGCTTTGACCTTCCAGCGGCAAGATTCCACGAGGCGATAGGCGGACGAATTCCTAATGCGTCCACTTGCAGCAAACGAATCATTATTTACTTCAACATTGTAAGAGGCGTTGCATATTCGATACACAATACACATAGGTTAAAAATTTTATATTGCAATCTTCAGATGTGTGTAATCTGTAATGTGAAACTGTATAATTACATATGTATAATCGTTTATACTGTATGATCAGTTGGCCATTAATCGGAGAAAAAGTAAATAAAACGAAGATATCTCAACTGGAAAAGTAGTGTCATTAAGGAGGCATAAGAAATCAAATTGATTCTCTAGAATTTACAAGATATTTCTTTTTAAAAAGCATTGTCTTCAAAAACTCGAGTTTCTCGGACATTAAAGTATATCTGGCTCTGTATTTTATAACTGGATCAAGAGAATAAGCGCATCTGATGGATCTGAGAATTTCTTAGCCTCCTCATATGTTATATCATTTTTCTTAGCACAATATGTGGCGAACTAAGTTTTGTAAAATGATTTATCACAGCAGCTGCCGACTTTGCTTCGCGATTCAGAATCGACTTTACCCGAGTGCCATTTCTTGATTTAGCGAAAGCAATTTTTCTCCAACGTGTCATTCGATGTTCGGAGAAAATTTACAGAAGAAATACTCGGAATCTTCGCGGTTAATGGTCCGTAGCCTCATTAGTTGTAAGTATGTGATTGCAACAAAAATGCTGCAATACGGTCAAATGACCAACCATCCATTGTCTCATAAAAATGATCTTTCTCTTAAATTTTTGTTCAAATTTAATGCTGGCTAATTATATATAAAGTTACAAAATAATAAGATGAATTCTCTTCATATGATAAGCAGAGTTTATATAAAAACTACATTTGTTTACTTTTTAATGATTTTTAAGAATTTCAATTCAATTTCAAATTTACAATTTATACTCTAAATATGTAGTTTTTGGATATACAGAAAGCTTTAACGATAAATTTTTGTATTACTCATCTAGCTATAATCCAGTGGTATATAGTTATAAAACGAGTGGATAAGAGAGAAGGTAATTAAATAATTCTCTTTAGTCTCTTCCTAAGTTTGGATTCCATTCAAATTTCTATAGTCACGAGAACTGTATGAGCGAGATTCACTGGCTAGTATATAAACCGCCTGAATATAATGAGGAATGCTCGTATTGAACGCGCGACGGTGAAGAAAGCTAGTTATCGTTTCTATGAGTCCACAGTGTGCATGCGTTCATAAGGTTAGACTTGATGAGTTCTTCACATTTATGTGGAATTGCTTCGTTCTTTAGAACTATAAATTAACAACATATACACGTATATCAAATATGCATCTAGAAAAGTGCACCTTTTATCTTTCAAGATAAACCCATTGAGAGTAGCTTTTCATCATCAGTAGATATGTAACGCGAAAGTTAATTAGTGATGATATTGTGCAATGGAATTGATTCAATTCTTCGAGATAACAATATTGATAAAAACATTGCAAAATAGTTGAAATGTACAATTTGCTACTTTCTATATTTGAGTCAGTGAATTTACACTAAGAATTTCAGTCTTTTCTTCATAGTAAGGTTTCACTGTCAATTTATGCATTATGTGATGTATTTCACACCCATCATCTGAGGAAATAATAGAGATTTATTATATTAACTTATCCACTCGAGAGATCTCTGTATTGCTCGATTGATTATTTTATCTTGGATTTGTCATCATTCCTTCATCCAACGGAAGTCTATCTAAAGATGGATCTAATTGCTACCGCAATTTCAAGAGTAGGTGATTAGTCTCTGTTAATATTTTACATCGAAAAATCGACATTGAATTTATAATGAATTGTGAGGGTATTGAATGGTGCAATATTTAGCATCTTTGGCGTTATTCCGATGGTCAGTATTTATGTATTACGTTAAAGTTCCTTGCACGATGTCTTGCACATGGTGGAATTTATGACGGCAAGTCTGTGCAATTCACTACCCACTCGTCTTTAATCATCATGATAAATTACGATCCTGAGATTCGCTCTCCTCCTTATTAATTTCACCATTGTCTTAACTCTAGAAAAACGAGTGAGTCAACAATTTCATCTGTGATGTGAAAAAAATTACTGGACCTCACCTTATTCAATTATTATACTATTTTGAGTGTTTCGTTTGAGACTTATACTTCGTTTTGCAATTAAGTATATTATAAGCTCAAGAGCTACTTTTGAATTCGAAATTCTTAGTCTTTCTTTTTACCTGGCAGAACAACGTGTACTTTGAGAACTTGTTTCAGCCGCAGGAATATTTCTACTCGACAAAATCACAGAAATTATGTAGAATTTCTTGTAGAAATAACGCTTGAGAAGGTTTCAAGCTGAAGTGCAAGTTTACAGTGGATTTTTTTATTTATCTGTAATAAAATTAACGTGTTAAAGTAGTACATTTTTCTAGTGACTCGATTTTTTTTCTACAATTAATAAAAAACGAGGACTATAAAGCTATGTCCACTTGAGTCACTTTAGAATAAAAATGTCGTGAATAATACAGAAAAGTATTGTTATTGTTACAATAAATTGCATCAAAAATTTATTTTCAAATGTCCTAATTATAACTTTCTGGATACTTTGTCTGACCTATTTTGCATTAATGTCGAAATATCCTGTTTTTGTTGCTGGTGTAGGTTTATAAATCATTGAAAGGCCAGTGCAAAATACGCTAGCTGCAAATATAAATATTAAATTTTTAATATTTATATGAATGTCTTTTGATTCATTTAAAATTAGAACCATTCATTAAAATTTAGAGCAAATGTTAAATGCAGTATTCTTAGTTCCTTATTATATGTTGCACTTTAAATGAAGCTCTGAATAATTTCTCGCTGATCGTATTTACTGATATCTTCATTTTATTTATAAGGAAGAAAAGCGAGTAATATGTCAGGTTCTAAATGTCACCAGAATAGTAAATCATAAATACGGTAATAAAATTAATAAAAATATATTAATATTTATTATTCTCTGATGAATGAAGCTTTACTTTTTAAATGATGTTTAGAATTTAACACGGAAAAGAAAAGTAGGAATCTCCTTACTTTCTTATTATAAAATAATTTTCAAAAAAAAAAAAAAACGACGAGAATTCGGAAATTATGTACTTAAACAATAGTTATTTATTTTCGACATTGAAACATTTTAATAAAAGTTTACGGTAAATCAGATTTAATTATAAATGTTAAATACATAAATTGTTACCTCACATTGTATGCAACATTTTAAGATTACTATTTCACGATAATCATATAGCTTTTTCCTCCAATTGGTCTTAAATCATACTTTTATTTTCCCTCAGACAATAAACTATTAAACCTTTGAAATAATCTGTAGCTGAAAATTAAGATGCACATCAAAAAATGTCTTGGATGAGAGCCTCTGTTAGCTTTTACTGCTTCATCTAGCAATCGATAATTTACATCACATACCGCGATTGTTGAACGCGTGGAGTTGGAAACATTTACACATTGCAGGGCTATGTTGTCGCGAAGGATTAATCGAATACTAATTTATACGTCATCACGTTATAACTTAAGACCCGACTCTGTCGCGTCAGAAGATAAGGTTGAGGAGCGATTCCATCTGAATTCGTAGGGAATAAAAGTAATGTCTTTTCTTTCTTCTAGTTTTTATCGGTATGGAAAGGCTATATAAATAACTACCTCTCCCAAAATTAGAACATCGCTTATTTCACCTATCTATATGAGTAGTACCTTCACCTTGAAAATTTAAAGATTTATACTAATTTTATAATGTAATTACCTTGAAAGGTTTGAAATGATACTCCTCTAAAATATTATTCAACACGTTTAAAAATATTATGAGAGGTTCCTCAGAGGGTTTAGCATAAGCTGGGTCCGTGCTCAAAGTTCGTGGACCTAAGTTTTAAGTCTGAAGAGCAGTTCAACTTTTCATCTAAAAATCGTCCCATTTAGATCTTGTTAGTACCAAAAATATTTTTAAAAAAACGTTTGCGTTGATGAAGAACTTTTTGTGAGAAAGTACTCGAAATTTTTCAAATCTTAGACTTGAAAAGTGTTGCAAAAAATAAAGTGATACTGGAAATAAATCAGAAAATAATCGGGAATTTGGTGGGCGAAAATTAGTACACACCTGGACGTTTTTGGAAGCGATTTGAGATGGAAACTCCCTAGGCTGAGTGGAGTCAGAGGCACGAGCTCTGACCTCGCATTCGCTTGGCACTCAGGTCTTATGCAAATCGTTGGAGTACATCTCGTGGTGCCGGAGGAATGATGAGTGGCTGGGTAAGGTCATCAGAGAGGAAGGTTAGCTATGGTGAAGATGGTTGGAATGGAGCGGAATGAAAATGGAAGGAAGGTGCCGCTGATGTTGCTGTAGCTCGTGCTCTTGTATTGCATTTGCTCTCTTGTGTTGCCTTGGTTGTTGTTGTTGTTTGCGCTACCTCGTTGCTTGCGTGTGAATTGTAAAAGGACCAGTAGAGCGTCTAGGTCTCTGGGTGTGCCTCTTTAATGTCACGGGAGCAGTTCGAGTTGATGCAGCATCGACGAATACCCCGATTATCGAAGAGATCGCGCCTTATAAGACACTTCTCGTCCATCATCGACTTTCTAGAGAACTCGATCTATTACAGCGTATAATTGTAAGGGACCGGAGAACAAATTTCACACTCTTAGATCAATTTACGTAATTTCAAAGCATTCGCGAAAAGAAGTCTACAATCTTGACTTTGCCTTTGGAACAAATTTGGACCTCGGCCAATTCTCCTTTTAGAGGAATTGAAATTTTTCGAAAGATATTGATCTTTGTTTCATCTTTGTTTCAAGTTATCACCTCATTCTAGAATAGTTTTACATCCTTTTACGATTTTCACTTAGTTCTCCTTTAAAACACTTTGCAGGGAAAGTTTAATTAGAGCAATTATAAGTTTCAAGAGATAAAGCCATAATAGGGTTCCTTCCTTGGGTGATAAGATCACAAGAGGAGATTCTTCTTTGGAAAGATGAGACTTGTTCAGAAAAGTGTGGTTTGCATTTTCTTCATTATACTTTTTTCCGAGTTTATTACCGTGATTGCAACTTAAATAATGTTCGCCAATAGATGAACGGAAATTATTTGTAATAATGGCTGTGTGATTTATTTTTGTTTCCAATCTGAAAAAAAACGAATATATCAAACTGTTCTGCCTTTTACATAGTGAACCGTGAACCACTTTGCAGACGTTTGAATATTCAGTAGTCAGATCGTCAGTTGCTTTTCTCAGGAAGCAAAATTCATAAATTTTCACTGCAGTAATTGACACTTACTTGATATTACGTGAAGCTTTTTATTTAAAGAACCTAAGCAAAGAAAATATTGTTCATCATCTTGTCGTAATTTCCTAAATTCCGCATTTAAATTGCAATAATCTTTAATTGAAAAGAATTTCATTACTGACAATTTTTTTTTATTATCAGAGATTGGCATTTCTAGCTGATTACTTTCTTCCCTTTCAATAAGTTTAAAAAAGATTTTTTGTAATCGAAAAGAAAAAAATTATACTAAAGGAACCATTGTGTTTGTAAAAGCTTTCAAAACGTTTCACATTTATAATTCAAGTGAAACTTATCTCTTGTAGGAAAATGCAATGAGAAAATCAATTTTCTTTAGAATGACTGCCAAGAACTTTATTCAATGGTAGTTCCTATTCACGTTTATGTTCATCACTATTCAACTTTTATATCATCTTGCATATCTATGACTAGTGAAACAGACAATTCGCGTATGCTCGTTATGTATACAAGAAGCTCTTCGACGAAGTCATTGTTAACATTTATTTATTTTATAAAAATCAATTGCATGTTTTCACCTGAGAAAAATGAATAAAAATATCAATTCTAAAGGGAAAACACACTTCATTTGTATGAATCATATATTTTTTGAAATGATACTCTTTTATACAATGGCATAGAATGAAAATTAAAGAGTGAGAGAGAGAAAGAGAGTATAGTAGCTAATTAATATATGTATTAACGGAGAGAGAGCAAACTGGCGGAGTCGATTTAATAGAATTAGAGCGAATTAGGGTGTTTGGCTGTAGATTGGAGTAGACAGGGGAGAAGGATTTGAGAGTAGAGTGAGGATTATTTACCGGATTGAGAGAAAATCAAGATGATATAAAGTAGGGTAAGGATAAACAGACTCTAGACTCTAGGCAGATAAGACGATACACAATAGAAACTTAATGAAATGTCATTTAAGGCGAATGGGACAAAGGGCAATTAAAACTTTATAAAATGTTAAAAAAATACGATCAATTAGAAAATGAAAATGCAGAATTTGTACATAATTAGGAACATTAGTTTTGGTTAGTAGAATTAATGTCAGAATTGCTTAATTAATTTACAGAATATATGAAATGAGCGTTTCTCTTCGTATTCAGAAGCCACAATATTACACTTGGTTTTTAATTGATTTCAAACGATTTTATTGCACAAGAAAATATGAATTAACTTTAAAGTCCTGACGCAGCAGGTATAGCAAATGAGTTTGCGCATTGTTATCACCAGCATGAAAACATGCATTGAGGAAAGCATCAGCCGCAAAATCCAGCATTCCATCAACATCCTATAATTTCTTGTTACCCTGGCAATAACTGACATTTATTCTGCTATAATTTTTCTCGTGGATAACGATAATGATTCTGCGTGAGGCAATGCTTATTGCAGGCTGATACAGTGCGATATTTCACAGCTGAAATTGAATCTGAAGTGAGGTTTTTTTTTTTCGATTTTCGTGACTAGGTTACTCATTTAGATTACTTTCCAACATTGTTCAAGATTTTATAAGTAAATAGCAAGGATTTTCACATTATTGGTGAGATTGATATTTAATGAATGAACAGGGATTTTTATGGGAATATATTTAAACGAAGGGTATAGATAAATTGTTACAGATTGGATAGTTTATTTGACGATAGGTACATATAATATGAGAGGAAATGGGAGAAGGATGAAGATGGAGGCCACAAATGGTAGAGGCCGCGCCTCAAGAATCGACTCGACAAGAATGTCCTTTGTAGGAGTATGCCTATTGTGTTGAGCAAAGCATTCGCGATGTTCACGCACGCGGATACACTGTCAATAATTCTGGCTACCACCTATTTTTGATTATCATTCTCACAATGTGTCATAATCAAGTAATGTCATGAATCGACAAGTTAAGGACAAATTTTACCTTGGCATTTAATATCAATAATTTTACCATTCATTGTATATTTAGAAATGAGAGCTCTTCCTTCAATGAGAAGCCTAAGGCTTCATCAAGCGAATTGTAGAAATTTTAATTAATTAATCAATTAATTCATCAAATGAAAGTTTCTTATTGAAATATGAAACAAAATTTGTTATTTGATAAATTAATAATATTCATACTATCATACTTTATACATATTGTAAGCGAGTAGCTATTATATTACCAAAATTTGAAATTGCACTCAACACTAGTGTCTGGTTAAGTCGAGAATGTCTCGAATATATTAGTCTGACGTTGAACAATAATCTTGGACAAATGAGCTGGTTTCCTGTGAAATTACTTCTCATTCCCTGTGCAATTGCAACGTGGTAAAGTCGATATTTAATATGAAACCAGTGAGATGGATGATTTTCAAGCAGATAGTTATTTGATTACAGTCTCGTGACGAAATTTAATTTAAATTTAATTGAGCTTAGATTCTAAAAAAATATATAGCTCGTTTTTTTTTTCATCCTTTATGCCTTTTATTCACTGTGATTAAATGAATATCTGTTAAAAATCCAGCAAAAATTGAATGTTTTTAGGGGTTTTGCTTATTTTTGTTTTCAAAAAAATGTATTCTATGGAGTTTAAAATATTTCAAGCTTTTGAAGTAAAATCAATACCTGCGCGAGTATCCAATAATAAATTATGTGTCTTACCAAGTCTCACTTGTTCTACTTGGTCTGGCGTGTCAGAGAAGCCTGTCAAGACGAAATAGAAAAATCATGTTATACCCTAACATATTTATCTCAAATTTTAAGCAATCTACATATAAATAACAAGTATGTATAAAGGGTATAAAGTATTATACGATAGGTTCACTCATTTATTCTGTCCACTTGAAGCTTCTTTTGATTTTTTCTGTTTATTTTTATTTTATTTTCCTTATATTTCGTCTAATAAATTCCTGTGTTTAATGTTAACTTTAATTGAAAAGGATCAAGAAGCCAAGTTACGGGGGCCATTGCTTTCCGTTGTTACCCGGTAAGCCCGGGATTTCAGTACCTTGGGAGGTCGGAGGCATTGGGAGCTAACCTAATGAAGAGATTGAACTCACGTGAACTTTGAAACAGTATAATAAATACGGATATGTATAATAAACTAGGCGCTCAATCACACAGAAATTCTATGCGTTGAATTAGCCATTTAATTAATGAGACAGACGCTTTAACATTAATTATCTAAGGTCGATCACGATCTATTATGTGCGATATCCAACATGATTTGACTTTTTCGTCTCATCAATAAATCATTATATCAATGATAATAGAAATATATTGAAGCCCATCAGTTTTTTCCTTTTTTTTGATAAATAACTCTGATTAAAAATATCGTAGTTTCTGTCTCATTTGTCCATTATTAAGCATAATCATGAGCTGTCGATTAAAAATTGTAATTCTAGAGTTTAATATGCAAATATCGAATGGATTTGTGGTATTTAAATATTTACTCTATTAATATTGCAGAGTGATATAATTTCGCATGAGAGTAAATGCACATAAAATGCGATAATAATTAATGGCGTCCTTTATTTCAATACTGGAAGCAAACTAAATTTAAAACGAGAAGTATGTAAATAATGAAAATAAAATTCCTCTTGAAAATGAGGAAGTGATACATGATAATCAAATTTATTAGCGGGTTATTTACAATTACTTTGATCGATTAAGTTATTTTTGAATGATAAATAATGAAATTTTATTACTTTTTAGGAGATTTAAATTTCTTATATCATTGAATTTCTAGAGATAAAAATTAAATTGTTCTTTAGGACGTTTCTCGTCAATAAGTCAAGTTGTTTTAGCATAGTGCAAATATCAAATACCGTAATCCCATCACACTTTGTCAATAGACGAAGAGATTCGATCGATCTCCTTTGAGGATGGTTTGCCTACAGTTTACATGGCTTGCGAAAGCAACTACATGTATCTAATGTTATACGATTAATCACTACATCAATATTTACTTTAATCCGCTTCTGGCACAGAAATTGATAAAGTAATTTATAGAAGTTCCTTTTATATACCCAAGTGAATTATTATTCCCTTAAAAAATATTCGCATAATAAATTCGAATTGACGATTTATTCTCAACTCGTTCACGAAAACAAAGCTATTGATTTACATTGGTAACAATGGTATCTATTTTTATACCTATGCTTTAATAATTCGAATGTCTTGCCCAAACATGCTTGCCCTACTTATGCTAAGATGATGCGGGAAAAATCTGTCGAGTCAGGTTCAGTAGAAAAATATTCTTTAGCTAGACACATTTTAGTTTTCAAATAGTTTCAAATATTAGAATGTTGCATAATAAATTTATATTACGTATATACATATTCCTCCCCTAAAATGTTAATCGTGAAAACGCTATAAATATTCCAAACAGTGATATATGAATTACTGTTGGTAGGTATAGAAGGCAAGGAGAATTTAATTACTTTTCGAATGCTTTTGACAATTCACGTGATAACGAAGAAATGCAGTTGTAACTTGCTCATGTGTTAAGTGGAAATTTCATTTAGGAATCTTCAAAGTTCAGTGCTGCAAACTTGACAGTGAGTTAGCACTCTCAGCACTAAGTGCTCGCAGACGATCGAATTCAATAACATAATACTCGAGAATTTGCAGCTAATTGTAAGCAGGGTGGTCCGCAAGTCACAAGCTCATGCGTGTTTCTCTGTTCCATCTACTTCCTTTGGAACTTGTTCAAGTTTACTTCAATTACAAAGTTATACTTTGGCGGTGGCGAGTCAACGGGAATGGTGTCAGATTCGAGCTTATTACTGAGTTGAGCCGGATGGGCGATAGAGTAGGAGCATTAAATCGATTCGTTGCAGTGAACTAACGGGTCGCCAGCGGCTGCCACTTAGGCCAGACGATGTGCAGAAATGGAGGCCCATTAATGCATTTGCATAGAGTCGTAATGAACCGGGTTGGAGACGAAACGTACTGGCAGACCACGATTACCGCAACATTGTTCTATCTACGGCTTTGTCTCCACCCTTGCACCCCCAGGATGATCGATGAATTCTAGCTTTTGCATAAAGTTCACTATTCACTCTGCGTCAACGTCCTAGCTTAATGGATCCAAAATATCTTGTCGATAAAGCTTCAGACTAATTATCATCCAATCTATTCAAACTGCTTCACCCGTCTCCTTTTAAACATTCAAAGACTAAATGATTTATTACGGAAACTTGATTGACGTTAGCTTTTACCATCTCCTTACCGTATCCCTCTTTACCAAGTTATCCGGACAGGTTCTTTACGAATATTTCTCAAGGCTGTAAATAATTACATAGTTCCCTTTCCCACATTTCTCATTTTAAGAAGTGATTCTATTAATTGTAACAGTTTTTGGAGTATTTTATAAGACTACTTATAAGTTATGTCAAGACATATGTTAGATTTGGAACAATCTAAGTATGTATATTAGAATCAAACAGTTTATCGAAGAGACATACAAAATTCAGAAACTTTATTTGTAAAAACCTATTTATTTACTCCATGAAATGTTTACAACTTGTAACCACCTCTGAAAGGTAAAGAACTGTATTAATTTCCCTAAATTCATCATTCTTAACTATTTCTATATGTAGGGAAAGTTATGTATAACTGATTGTATAATTTTAAGCGAAACTATATTTACACGCTGATGAATCTCAAGTCTGTTCATGGTACATTAGAGAAGTAATTTACTTTGATATGTTAGCTAGAAATGGTCAAAGAGGGTCAAGGGTTCATCAAGAGTAAAACAGTTACACATATTCCCGCATCATCAAGTTCATGAAACATCTTAACTCTGAGAGTTGAGAAACTCGGTGTAAATTCAAACTTCAAGGTACAAACTAACAAGTATAGTTCATATATAATTCCATATGAACGAAAATTATTGAAATAGGATCTTGATCTGTAGGTATATGCTACGTTATTTACGAGATCTACTTTCATTGAGATCCCTTTCTTTATTCTTGAAATAAGTTAGAAACCTCGAAATAAGGTGATATAATCGAAAAACAGCCCTGAATTAACAGCCCCAATAAAAACACAGAACGAACAAGTAACGTAGCAAATTCTAGCATCTGTAAATTCACCACAGCTTCACCACAACATGGTTTACCGTATAAACATTTACGATGTCCCATTCCCTTTTACAGCGTTTTTGAGTGTACAATTCGCTACTCATCTCGCCAACTCTATGGGTACCCTTAAAACTTGTCAATGTTGTGAAAGGTACTTCCGCCCTAAAACTGAAATGGTCTATAGATCTGACGTAAAAAGAGTCACGAAACCTATGTTAGCGAACACGAAGGTAATTTAAATCGGAAATTGGCATGATATTGAGATACACGAGAAAGAAGCAAGAAGGTATCAACTCTCATCAACAGAAACTTAATCTTCTCAAAAATTTCTATCCGAAATATAAAGATTTTGAGTATTTTTATCTGATATCCAAGTTGCTTCATCGAAAATTGATTTTCTGCCTTTTTCAAAGCAATGTTTGACATTTTCTCAAATATATTTTCGACGAAATTCACGTGATTGAAATTTCTTACTTGAGTTGGGAAAGATTTCAAACCCTTTTTCACACGAGTGCGTTTCAATCCCTAGAATTAATTTTAGATCAAAATGAAAAGTATAAAACAAAACCCTGTAGAATCATTTTCAATATATTCATTGAAATGATTCAGACAATTGCACGAGTGTTCAACTGTTTGCACTTGAGAGAGGTGTACCTATATAATCGAATATTTAATCGATGTATCCGAGATGTGAGTGACGCATCAGTAATCATCTCTGATCTCCAAAAATCCCTATAGACCTTTCACAACCTTTAACAAGAACGGTAATATAAGGTAGCGCCTGAGTGACTTCATTCAGGATAGGCTACTCGTATAGTTGTCTAGATAGTTGCGCAGTATGCTAATATAATGCGGTTCAGCGAAATACCACGTCCTGTAATTGTATAATGACGATCGAAATACCGTGATTACGTCACGTATCACACAATGCTTTAATTTTTTATATCCTTCTGCGAATATTTATAATCCCATCTTCTTACATAATATATATACGTATTTACATAAATAGATATCTGTAAACGAGAGTAGAAGGTACCGTTACCGTCCATCTTCATAAATTGAGAGTTGTCAATAATTATAGTGATGGGATATAAGAACTCGGTTTGCATACTATAATATAGTCTGCATCTTTACCTTTTTATTCACTTATCAAAATCTGTTCCATCAATATACAAAGTATTCGATTTCATCGAGCAAAGCAGATGAGAATCTGAAGAATCCTTATTTTTGTTAATTTCTGCTCTTTTAGATTTTGTTGATGTAAATATCTCATAATAATTATCAAAAAAGTAAATTTGAAAATTTGAAAAATATATAGTAGTAAAACTTTTCTGTCATTAATTATTTTTTTTAGTCATTGGATTTGAAGGTAGCACCTATACAATAAATAAAAGAATTAGATGTAGGGGCCAATTTCAAATTAATTTAATAGTCCACAAAAGTGTAAAGTTTTCAGTACGGTTTATAATGAAATGATTGTTAACAAGTTTCGATTTGAGTTAAAAAGTGTTGAGGGAAGTATGTGCTTTTCGCACCCTCTGAAATAATTACAGGTTTCTGCTGAAAGGTCATTGTACGTATATTGTACTTACGTGATATGCATATGTATATATGGGAATACTCAATACTTCCTTATGAACTGTAGCCACTTTTACTTCTGCGTTAAACTGGTCGTCGTAAACAAGGGGCAATCTTATCTTGCTGTTGTTTTTATCTACTCTGGAAATCCATGCAATATATTTAGCGATGACTCAATCTATTTAAGGGCGCCATAAGAATTTAAATTTAAATTTAAAAACAGAGTATAATCTGTAATTGTATATATAAATTATTGATTTGATGTAATCAAATATGAAATGGGAAATTTTTTATTGGTAGGGCTAGTCCACTGCTAGTCCACTATAATTATTCTTAAATTCTATTTATGTATCCCCTCAGAAGACATATTTCCCTTATTATTTTCGTGCTTGTATTTTTTTTTGAGGAAACTATAAAAAAATTGATTCATTGAACGATGGTTGAGCAAATAATTTTTTTTATATACGCCAAACACATCTTTAGTAGGAATTTTGACTAAAGGTTTGAGCCTGCATAAAATGGATTGCCTCGCGTGTTCTGATGCAATTAGAGTTCGGTTAGTTTTCAATAATTACTCGCTGGCTGAAGCAGTCTGTCCATATCCAGTTTGCCCGTCAGTCGATAACTCGACGAAAAGCGTGAAAATTAGTTTGCTTTGGGTTCGCATACATCTTTTGAAATAGAAAACCACGAACCTCTGCGGTTATACTTGCTAGTATGCATCAAGTTTAACCATCCAAAATTCTTTATAGCCATAGTCACTATTATGCTTGTAGATACTGTTGTCACACAGAAATACAAAACTCAAGAGTAAAATTCCATTAACTACACAATTTTTACACTTCCTGCATAAAATGAAGGCAACTATTTTGTTGCGTGCATAATACATTTTTCCTTCTGCCACCAATTCAGAGTATTATTGTGGAAAGTTTTTACCAAGAGGTACATAGGTACAGTGATGCTTTACGGTACGTGGGGAAATTTCATTTTGGCTGAAACTTTTCATACGAAACTTTTTACTTTTACATCCCTCTAAGTAGTTACGAGTTTCTTGCTCTGTACATGTGTGTTTGAACGGCATAATACGTAACGTTGTTTACTGATACGAAGTTTTGTGGCCTAGGAAGCCACACCCGTGTCATTAAACACTTTCAGGTAGCTGAATGATGTACAATGTACACATATACATACATGTGCACATAAAACCTCATGACGGAAAATAGTATGGAGGAGCTTTTACGGGTTTGCACTTACTCCTTCTCTTCGATTTTAGTAGTTTGGATACGGAACGAGCGCCTTATTGGATTTTCCTTAACTTTCATTTTATAAGATGAGATACTCAAAATTGTGATTTTCTTTACGACTTATTTATATATAATCCAATATGCACTCGTTTCAAAATTCAGAATGAGTAACAAAATATTTTCAAATAGGTAATCCATACTTTTTTAATGTAAATCCAAATCTTTAATAAGATTAAAGAATTAATTAAAGACTAAGAATTAAATTTAAGAAATACCAAATTTCTAGGAGAAACTGAGAAATTTGCAAATAATAAGACTCAATGCAATCTTGTAGACAAATTATTATTGAAATAATAGAATTATAAAAGTGGGATTCAATTATAATTAGCTTTTTGGAATAGCAGTCTATCTGCTGACGTGTACAAGTATAATAATTGAATATTGATTAATCTGCCGTGAACTTTGCTGTGAGTATAAAGGAAAGTTGAGTAGAGAGTGAATCAAAGTAACATTAATTAGATCGGAACTTCTGTTTAATTGCAAAATGGACAGAATCTGTCGGCTCTTCTTTAATGTACTTGTCAGATGAAGCATAATGAAATCACGTGTAAGGTCAAGGAAAAAAGAGAGGACAGCCAACATCGTTTGGCAAAAGCTAAGTGGATATAATGGTGAGTTGGCACAGGAAGAGTGGAAGATAAGGGAGAGGATGAAGGAGATATAGAAAGGAAAAGATAAAAAAAAGAGAGATTTACTACAGAGGAAGGGTAAAGGAAAGAGGAAAGAGGAAAGAGGAACGTGAACAAGTGAATGGGTTAGAGAGCATATGATGTGGGTGTATAAGTATTGTAGATATAGGTATCCATACCACATGCGCGAAGCATCCCTACTTGCAAAGGAAGAGTAGAAAGCGCAAGAAATGCTTGGCTTATCGCGCGTTTTCGACAAATTAGGATCATTTGGAGTACCGGTTCTACATTGTGTTATATATTTCGCTGTCCTAGTGGATTAGACCAATTTACTAAAACTGGTAAAAACGACTCTTCAGTTTAAAGCCCCATTAAAGTAAGACAAGTTCAAACACTTTTTCCGATAAAATTTAAGGTGCTTTTAAATGTCTATCTTAATTTTCTTAATTTCTGCTAATTTCATAATATTTGTTACGAAAATAAAACAAGTAAATACACATCAACCATTGTGTGCGTTAGCAACCCGAGAGTCTGAGAATATTCTCATTGGTTTGCAGGTTTTCATTGTTATGTAACTTCTTGCGGAGTCGATTAGCGAGCATGCAGTTTATGCTGTCTTGTGCGGACCGAATAACAACGTGTAAATTCATAATTACCTTCTTAACACTTTGTGGTCACAGTGTGAATGATGGCAGCTAAGTTCATACTTATACCTGATATTATTTTCAGTAAAGTTCTCTATATGTTTTCTAAAGTTCTATATTTTCTCTATATTTTCTGAAAACAAAGACGGTTTCTCATCTGAACTAATGCATTTATTTCGTACCTACTACATACTTGTGACATAAATATACATACAGTAATAGATAAAAAGATATCGTTGTCCACATTAAGTGAAACGAGCAAGCGTATGTTATGACTTAGCCTAAAAGTAATAGTCGGAAGCTGAGACGTATTAATTAGAATGTTATAAAAGCATCGTGTGCTACAGTTATTTTCCATATGCACCATCCGGAGGTAAGTATTGATTGCTGGCACCACCTCCAAAGATTCCACCTCCAAATCCACCTGCAGGTCCTCCAAATCCACCCCTACCTGTCGACAGCACGAAATCTCATTTATATGTATGATATGTGCAACGACGTCAGAGCCCCCAAGATCACAGTCGAGATGCGACTTTATATTCTTCTCGAAAAAAGTAATCAATTTTCCTTCAAATGCAGTCTGTTTGAGGCCGACTTTTTAAGTTAACAAATTGGAGAAGGATTGATATCAAATAATTGGTAAATGGAAGATTAATATTTTAAAGCGATAGCGATACTAAGCGGAGCATCTGGCTATGTGTATCCGGATAATTCTAGTTTCAGGTAGTACAGAAGCATTATGAGATTTTCTGCATCAGAGGATGCTTGCTTTTCAGATAAATCGACTAATTGACTGAATACTGACCACCCTGGTATCCACCACCAAATCCTCCTTGATATCCACTCCCAGCGCCACCAATTGGGAATCCTCCAGCACCCCCCCTGGAGATCTGAGCTTGACCCTCATATTGAACATCTGCGTTGTATCCGTTTACATCGTCTGCTGTATACTTTACAATCTGAGTCCTGGAATCCGGTAGTAAGACTCTGTATTCGCCCCGAACAACATTTCCGTCGCTGCTCTCCTGTTGTCCATAGTCATTTCCACTCGGTGGATCACGTACTTCATATTGGAAACTGTAAGGCCGAGGCTGTAAAATGGAAACAAACGTGATTAAGTGGGGAAAAAAATTGAACATATTCTGTATCGCTCATGAAAAAAACTCATGGAAAAAGAATGCTAAATCTTAAGTTGTTTACGT
Organism: Synergus japonicus; assembly: GCA_900474275.1. Classification (NCBI taxonomy): domain Eukaryota; kingdom Metazoa; phylum Arthropoda; class Insecta; order Hymenoptera; family Cynipidae; genus Synergus; species Synergus japonicus. The sequence continues at coordinate 21,228 of UCOH01000055.1, forward strand.
AAACGGTTAGATGGAAATTTTGTTAGCCTTGCTCTGACTGATATTCTATTCTAGAATAACATCAGCATATCGGGTTTGGTCTTCTGATAACGTTTCACCTACACGTTTCACCTTTATTTACATTGCATCGCATATTCATACAGTATCACTTGATTTAAAATGTATGACGTCAGAGAACTGCTCAGCACTCTTAAATATCATTGAATGCGATCATGTTCAAAGACATCAAAGCTTAATCATTTTGCAATAAATTTTCCAAAGGGAGTGCATAATTATGTTGTCATGAAAAAAACGAAAGTTCTCGAAGCACAAAGTGCAGCTTGGCTTGACATTTTTGCTTATATGTAGATATAATGCGCTCGAAAAGATAGAAGATCATCCTTCATTCAAGAACCTTCCGTATATTTTTATGAATAAGAAATCCTTTTAAAATTAAACGTTTGCTTTAGCCGAATGAATGATCAAAGAACACTTTTCAGTTTAACATTGAGTAAGAACGTAAAAGAGTGCGACACTTTATAGAACTTGAGCTCTTGTGGCTGACTACATAAAGACTTTTACTACTGGGTATGTTTCCGAGGTATTAATGCTAAATGTATGAAAGTGTATGCAAGACTTTTGATAAATTGCATATTTCATGACAGAAATTATCATTAAAACTTATGTTGATTTAATTGAAGAAACTTTTTTGAGAAATTTTTATGGAAGTTTTCTGTACTGTAAAAATCCAAACATTTGTAATAAATCTAGTAACACCAAAAGTATTCATAGGGGTGATAACGGATAACAGATACTTTTAATATTCAGCTGTGTAAGGATTTTTCGTTCAGGAATAAAAATCATTTGCCTCCTGAAACATAGGTTTTATGAAAAATTTAATTTCGCGTGCTAAATGTGCAGCACGGAATGGCGTTTCTACGTTACGACGATGTTAACTTGTGATGGGTGCATCCGGTGCACGGTATTGCGCCGTCTTTTCCGTATGACGGGTTCACAGTTATTATTAATTTACGAATGCCGGTGTGAGAAGCCCAATTTCTAGTGTAATATGGTTAAACTAATTAATTGGCACGGATGTTATACCGCGCAAGTGGAAATGCACCATGTGCGGATGCTGTGCGGCATGTATAAACGTGTCCTTCCTGATTCTCATTTCTCTCTCTCTCTCTCTTTCTCTCTCTCTCTCTACTATTTAATTCCTATTCGCATTTTAACGATAGTTGTTGGAAATATGTCTATGCGGCAAGAATGTATACATTATCACACAAAAAATAATCTTAAATCCTATCATTGAATTGGAAATCGTTTTGAAAACCCTTTCTTTCAGCGTGTTGAATATAATAAATTTATTATTAAAAATAAATCTACAAAATTGTAATAATGAGGACAAGCAAGGTCTCTTTTCTATATAGACTCACTTTTACGTATTATTTGTGCCCCATTAAAAAATATTATGTACAGTCAGTATTATGCAGTGGAAAGCCCGGTTGCGCTTTTGTGTGAATCTGGAATTTAGAACTTTAAATTCAAAGTATTTTTTACATAAAGGGAATGTGCTTTGAGGTTAGACTTGAACCACCGCAAAGCGCATTCTCGTGTTTCAATCGTGTAGTTACAGCCAATTCGAGACCTGTGAGGAATTCGCCGCTTTGGCTTTACTCATAGTCATGAGGATAAAAAGCAGCTAGAAGATTTTTTATTCGAAGATTTCCTTTGGGGTTAATTCCTTGAACGAGGAAGCACTGCAAAAATTGTAGGCTTTATACCTTTATGCATAGTAATTGGGTCGAGCAGCACCGAAAAAGATTTTAAAGGATTTTTCTGAATGTTCTCTGATTAGCCCAATTTGAGTCTAGGGTAGATATAATAATTGTCAAACATACGATATGGATAAATCATTTATTTTAAAGGACGACAAAGGAGTGGGAAAACTAAAATGAAGGCGATGCTGCCTGGAACAGACGCGAGTGTTGTTAATCTTTACTGAATGTGCAATTAGTCGGCCCTGTGACCGTAATCAGAGGGTGAATATCTTTCAGAATCTCAAAGAAGACTCGAAAGGTGGGAAAACGTGCTCAATTCTGTTTGACGTTCCTTCTTTCCTTATTTCATTCAAAGGGAAAGAAGTAATTAAAACGTCGAGAAAAATGGAAGAGCTAAGAGTCAGGGAATCATTACGATAAGAGTGAGCTTTATGAAAAGGATATATACACAAATTCAAATGAGAATATTGTAATAGCATTAATGTTCTACTGAAAAATCACAATAATTACAATTTTACATGTTTCTCAAAAATTTTCTTTGTATTTTATCACAAAGAATTTTTGCTAAAGTAATAAGAGGTATAATTATCGGAATACTTCTGTACCGAACGAGAGAAGACTAATTATAAGGGGTTGCAGTGATTTAATGAAATGTTTATCGGAAATATTTTCTTATTAAATCAAGATGAAGAGGAAGAGGTGGATGGACTGTTTCGACATAGCTCAACTTTTTCTCTGCTCTCAGGATCTCGAACTTTTTCTTCTCTTATTTCTGTCAAGTGGTATCGATCATTTCTCTTATAAGAATCGGTAAGACATAACTAAAGTCAAATCTATTTCTTTGTTCGTTTTAAATTATCCTCGTTCTTTTATAATTAAGTTTTCAATATGCTTCCTCATTAAATCTATGAAAGTTAAAAAAAATTACAAGTGCTCAACTTTCAGTCCAGGTATAAATTAATGTCATTTACTTATATAAGATTCTTAAAAAGTTCAATCAAACGGAGACTCAAGAGAAATATCAATTTTAATATTATTAAAATAGTTGATTATTACATACTCTGCCATTATCACCGCTGTTGTATCCTTGGTAACCACCTTCTCGTTGATATCCACCTTGTTGATATCCACCACCAACTCCCTGGTAACCACCACTTCCTTGGTATCCTCCAGCACCTGAATTATAACCTGGTGTTCCATAGGTGCCAGAAGGTCTTCCACCAAAACTACCTCCGACTGGGCCACCAAAACCGCCTCCGTTACCACCAAATCCTGGTGTTCCGTAAGACGTTGAAGGCCTTCCACCAAATCCACTTCCACTAAATCCACCTCCAAACCTGTCACCACCGAATCCTGCTCCACTCGGCCGGTTATATTGATAACCTCCAGTTCCTCCGTCCGGAAGAAGTCCACCGGATACGCTACTACTGATAAATGAGAGCGCCAGGACTAGGCTCGTGAACTACCAATAAAATGAAAAAGATTTTTCGAAAAGTTTTACTGAAAATTCAAACTAGCATTATTATACGTGTTTTTGATTTTAAATCCAAAGTCTAAAAAGTTGTAATAATTCAGGGTGCTGAAAAGATTCAATTTTTCAATTTCTCTAACTTTTCCTCGACTTTCAGATAAATTTCCCTGGCAGAAAATTGTTAAAAATGCGAATAAATCAATAATAGTCTTATTAAAAATTAAAAAAAAAAATTTCATATCTTTCAACAAGAGACTAAAAGTGATAAAAGTGACAAGTGGAGAGTTATGTAATCGACCGCCAGTTTCGAAATAATAAATTGAACCAACAATATTGGAAAACCCATATTTTATAATATAAAAGCAGAAAAAGTAAAAATTGATAAGTGGTCCCACCCACATATACATACATCATGCTGTGTCAACTTCTTGATAGATTCAGGAATTTTAATACTCGAGAATATTTAGGGTCAAGATAATATTTTTGACACTTTCGGTGAGTGCATAAATCGTAATTGGATGTCGTTCTGAAGCTTTTGCCGGGCCGAGTTCAAACCCCTTTTAATCAATTTGTGTGCCGAATACATCACTTCCAACCGATTGGCTGACCAAAGCCGCCCGTATCTACTTCATGATATACAATGCTCTATCTTTTTCAAACTACTAATCTTCTTGCAGTAAAATTAAAATTTCCCTATAAAAACAACTCAGATATTTTATATTCTTTCCTAAATTAATTACTCTTGTTCCTCTAAATGAGTACTAAGGATAAAATTATCAATCTTTTACTTTCACATGCTCTATACTCGTCTAGTTTAAAAAATTATAATTCAACTAAAATTTTTCGTTCCATATGAGAAATGCTCTTTAGTTTCCTGCAAATGTAATTCATCAATATCTCATCTAAATTTTTTCGTACATTTAAAATTTTTCTGAAATACTTTCTTATTTTTCAGGTTGGATACCAGATTGGGAAGTTAGGAAAATTCGACTTATATTGGACATCTTGGTAAGTTTTTGAATGAATGACTAATATTATATGAAATTATGAAATTTAGCAAGCTTTTCCCCATTTCATTGAGGCAGAGTTCATGTCTTATTGACCGTACGTTTTAAAATTATTCATTTTAGAAAGCTAATTATATTAAACGACCGGGATTTTTTTGTTTCGTACAGATTTTTGTTCTGAGGTTTCTCACATTTGCAAGACACGTTTTATAGTCACATTTCACGACATAGCACTGAACAACTGTTAAGTGGATAGAAACCACTAGCCAAATAAACTTCCCTAGCCATTGAGTCAACCAAACTTGTCACTTCTATGTTTAACCACCAGTGGGTTTTAATGAGGGTTACTTTGTGGTTTCACAATTTACCCACCTGAAGGTGATCCATATTGCTGTTTAACTGAAGAGTCCAAAGCGAACTGAGAAGATGATTCTCGATGAAGCTTATATACTCAACCGATTCTTTGTTACAGTTTAACCACCACGTTTGTGTCCGTGTATTTGCAAGTGTACTAGGATTAGTTGGTTGATAGTTGTGACTATAGCTTCGTAGGAGGCGGGAGGAGTAAATCTTCCCTTCACTCCACGATGCAACGCGAGATGAGCCATTCAGTTTATGATTGGCAAGCCTTCTGATTTTAATTAGGCGTGCGTGCCAGACTTTGTCCGCATCTTACGCTCAAATTGGCAAATCGATCGGTGAAAGAATTCAAATCTGATTCCGCAGTTTAACTGTCAAATTTAAAATGAAATGTCAGCTTTTAAGTCCACTTCCCTTACAAAACTTTTATATTTAATAGACTTTATCTCGAGAGAGTTTAAATTGAGAATTGATTACGAAAATTACTTGACACGGATTGACATAGAAGATTTAAATTCAATTGCTAAATTTTGAAATAAATAATTTAAATGGATTATAATAGATTCTGTCCCCTTAATTAACTTGTGTTATTCTTTTGCATAAGTAAGATAATTAAGAGTTATTTATTAATAAAGTATATTGAACATTTAGTAATTTCTTTCAGTTACATGAAAATGCTATCATAAAATAAACAGAGTATTTTCGATTCGGAGTGACAAGATTATCAGAAATCAGACATGAGTATACATAAATAATGAATAGGGCCAATGTAGGTAAAAACAATAAACGAGTTGAGTAAATAATTCAACGTGGAAGAGATATTTGTTTGACGATAGTAGTGATGATAATGCGATTTCATTAACGACACAGGTATACAAATAGCCCTCAAGGGATCGATTGTTATTAATGTGTGAGCTTCATCTCATATTTATGCTTCATCTATAACATTCCGATATAGGATCTCCCTGATTATGCACGTGCACGCACACAGCTTTACATTTACGAGCAGTGTAAGTTTATGTGCCAATAATCTGCCACATTACAGACCAATAGCATTTAGTGCGCTCACGATGGCAAGGTGTTTAATACCAAAAATACTTGCTAGTAACCCCAATATAATCTCTACTAATCTATTTTAATTATTTACACTATTGGATTAAATTTTATCTTGTAATAGAAACAATTTGAAGATATTTAATCCTGTTGGTATGAATGTAACACATGACACTCTTCACTCGATAAAGCTCTAAATACTGCTGTTTTTATAACAAAAACTTGTTTCCCGTTCAACCTTTTGGTACCTTTTTGTAACTCTAGAACACGATTTTTTCCGACGCGTTTAATTGCTAGCATCGGGGTATGTTTTCTACTTCCACCACGAAGTGAGTAAATCGCAGAATAGGGACAACCCAACCTCGGTGATCCGAGCAGCTGGAAAGGGTGGATTCGACAAACCGAATCAGTGTGATCAAGATGGGAGGAGTTAGGCAATGACGTGTCTTCGTTCACAGTATTATCTTCTGCTCGATGCTGTTTTAGTCTGTTTCCCTGTGTTGAAATAGACTGTCTGATCAAGGATGTCGGAACATAACTACAGTGTAAATCTGATGCTTTACTCATAGCAATTTCAAATTATGATCCAAGTTTATATTTGGCTGTAATGATTATTGTCTTAACATAACCGCTTCATGTTATCTGTCTATTACAATTATAGCCTAACATTAACAAACTGATGTTAATGTTAGATCAACATTATTGATCTGACATAATTTCTGATACTAGCTTCTAATTGAAATGTCAAACCAGTACAGCACCATTTCTCCTTCATATAAGTAATGAAAGTTTAATGAAGAGTCGTTTATCTTTCCAAAACATGTACATTATTCACAAATGTACAATATTCACAATTACTGCACTCAGGTTTCGAAAAGTTTTCTTAATGAATCAATATCTGGAGAATAACATCTGAAATATTGCCCCTAAATTCTTGATATAGGAATCTAGTTTCTTAACTTCGAATATAATACAAAGTTTCACTAAAAGCATATTCGCTGCACTCGAAGTTGCTAAACCCTCGAGTTGATGGATGCTCACAAGACGAACCTCCCGCATCGTGTGAATTGCATAACGCCGTTTATCCTCAATCATACGCCAAGCTCTACATTAAAATCTATATGGAAGACTGAACAAGCACGTAAGAGCAGGTAAATCTGTTAGAATCGTACTCGGAACCCGCTGTCTAGAATAATTAGTCGCTACTTCGTGCTGTCTCATTCCAACGAGTCGAGTCGTGCGATTCATTGAGTAATGGGAGGCGCGTACAATGAGCTGAGAATCACCATGTTGGCACTCATACCTACATTTTTCAAACTGCAAGTACCATGTTTTCAACAATTATAGAGCCTCTATTCATTATCGAGAGTTACAAACGAGCTATTTCAACGTACCTATTGTCTACAATAAGAAACAGGCGTTAATAAATTATTTTCCTCGAAATAAGACTTGTTAATGTTAAATGCTCTAACTCTAAATGAATTAAAGCACTTAAAACAGTTGCGAAAACAACCGAGAAAGACGAAACGGATATAAATTATCTTGTTCTGGGGCAGGATAGTTTAACTTTGCACATATATAATATATGATATGTGTCATCAGAACAGTTTCAAAAATTCAAGAAATATGAAGATGGGCAGATGAAAATTTCCGTTATTAGAATTCAAATTACTTTGAGATAGAGCTAGACATAAAATCCTCTGCAAAGGAAAGGGTTATAGAATTAACAGATGTAAACTTGATGAAAAGCATCTGCAGGTTTGAACTCTCTAAACTTCAAGGTACAATTCTAATGGTGGAAACGTGTGATTGAATGCGTTTATGCGCCGAAGATTGGCATCGTGCCTTTTGGTGCAAAGTCAGTCATTCACTCTCTGAGAAGTGACGCACGGCTGAATTTAGATCCAGCGTAAACGTGTTAAAGGGTTAAATAGATTCAGGAGATCTGCGAACGCTCCCTTGAAGGTATTTGACTTTTCGTGGTGCTAAACACAGTCGAAGAGGATTATTCAGAGTTGAGATGAACTAGCGATTACAGGAATAGATGTGAATCCGCGATGAGCAGACGTACAGGAATTCCGGATGAAGTGCACAGCTTTGTGAAGAGATCACAGAGGTTGAATCAAAGCGCGAGATGAGAGTAAATTGTACGTGAAAAAGTCTGCTTAAAATTTTAGTTTGTTACCCTCTGTGGTCGCAAACAGTTTTCCATATATATGTATTATACCTTAAATTCGAACTCTCCTCTGCAATGAGTTACACCAAGCTAATTACAATTAGGTGATCCACAGTTCATTAGTAGAGAGCGGAACTAATTGATGAGGGACTTTGGGAGCGTAAATTACCCATAGACGCGATTCGGAATATTGTAACTAATCAATATTGGACTATTCCTTTCTGCATCAACTGACTTGACAACCCAGTCCTGGTCTCTTTGGATACTGTGTTGACCAGTTGGCGATTGATGGTTTATTGACTCGAAATGATCTATGATCATATTAGCTGGATATTTGTCCGAGGTAAGCTGAGATACCTCAGGCGAGAATATTGATGGAGTGTTTCTGAAATTTGATTACCTTCTGGGTTTATTCCATAAGAAAAAAACTATACATGTGAATTTGATCTAGGGCATTTTCCATTATTTAAAAGTTTGCCATTAAAAAAAAAATGTTATGTAAATTTCAATTGAAGAACAGATAGAAATACGAACAGAACAATTGATTATTAAAAAAATTTAAATTATTAAAAAAATAATTCAAGTAAACCATAACTTTCATAACTTGATTCGTCTTGAATAAATTTGCAAGTTAGCTTTATGCAGAAGTCAAATTTACTTAGCTTGGTAAATCACGAAATTTATAATCATATTATGTTCATAATTCACTTTAATTAATAAAATCAGCTTTAGCCATTACATATAATTTCAATTAACAATATTTAATTAATCATTTTTATTATAATTAACATCCTGAATTAGGGTAATATGGGTACAGTAATTGGCCACTTCTAAATGATCATATTTTAAGAAATAATGACAATTATTATAAATTATTTTTATAAATAGCATAGAATGTGTTGAGAACAATCTTGGAGTTTTTATTAAAAATTTTATTTATGAATATTTCTTAATTACGTATATTTAAAGTAAATAGCCAATCATTGGGGGTAAGTTTGGGAGGTGGCGAACCATTGTACCCATTACCTATATTTGAAATATTTAAAATATAATTTTTTCTATGCTTATAATGTAGGGTGTTAAATTTCATTCACTGAACCAATTTCGCAGAATTGAAATTGATTATCCCCTTGATTTCATTTCCTTCGATTCCAATTAATGAAACGAACTTTTACACCATGTGCGTACGGTTGTTCACTATCTATACATATTTTCCGTTGGCGGAAAAGATAACTCAATATTTCCCCAGTATACATCCCTGTCCAAATGCATTTCTCGCTTGGGAATGACGCTAATGGATTTGAAACATTTATTGCAGGAGGATTTCACATTCCTATCATCAAAGTTTTAACTATAATATCTTTGTAAAACGGCTTATCTGCCAAAAATTGTATTTTTCCGGAATGAATTGCAAAATTTTGTAATATATTAATTATCCAATATTCACTTACAAAATTGAAGACTAATTCTCGGTTTCCCCAATCAGTGGTAACTCTGATTTGAAAATAATTATTAAAAAAAAAAGAATGTGACAGAATTATTAAAAAAAGATTAGGTGTGAACAAGTCTGCACGCAAAATTTAATAGAGATTTTCTGAGAGTAAAAATGATTCGGATTTAACTGTGAAGCATTTCCTTGTGTCAAGTTAAAACTACTTAAGTATTGTTTCGCGTGTATCTAGCTAATGTGCATCGTAAATTACGTATAATGTTCTTTTTATACATCTTTCTCACTCGATGAATGAAATTTTTCTTCTGTAATGTTCATTAGGAAAAATACTCCTCTATCAAGTACTAAATGCTTCCTTAAGATATAGGTGCAAGTTTTGTAATTCATAAAGAATATGTCATATGAGTATCAGAAATGTTGAGAATGGTAAATAACATCCCTGACGTAACAAGAAAAATTTGTTTACTATCTGAAATTATTTTATTATAATATTTTCGCTTGAAAGTTTCTTTCATTCAAAACATTTCCCCGTTGTTATAGCCGTTTAAATAATGTCGGAGTGATAAGTAAGATTTGCTGGAGTATTCTCTCAAGCAGACTTCCGCGCTTGGTTCCAAGTTTTACTGCTTTGCTCTAGATTTGTTCTTCAGCACCGTGTCAGGCTCATAAGTCATAGACGAAGTTTTGCAGAGCAAACGATAATTTATATTCATCTACCAATGACAAGCCGTCCACATTTTGTCGTTGGTGTTCATTTTAGATGTAAATATCTTCAAGAGACTTTGAATAATTATTCTTTTTCTTTACTATTCGCAAGTTTATTTAGCTTTGCGCAAATAAGTTTTGGAAGTAGTATAATTTATTGTTAATTTTGTCTTAAACCATTGATTTTTGCCATATTACAAGTTTCCTTCATAGAGTATTATTTTCGATATATGTAGATGAATCAGTACTTTAACACTGTTTCTAATTTAAAATACAAACAATAAAAAAATGTATTCATTTGAACGTTCCAAATTTCAATCACATCAATTACTTGTAGCACAAAATGAAATCTAGTTGCAGAAGAACTCATTAGCTTACATCTAGTTTGTGGTCATTGATGGACAATAACTGCACTTTCACAAAACACACGTTTCGTTTTCTAAAATATTGGCAGTACCCCACTTTGCTATAACCCTTCCCACAAACTACAGTAATTCGTGTCACGTAACGAAACTGTAAATGCCCTACGTTACACGATATGTACCTAAGTGGATTACGTGCATGCACGTTCTCTATTTAGATTGAACGTTAAACGAAACAGTATCCATATATGTACGCCAGATGTTTTGCACTCATCTGAAACCTCAGCTGTAAATACTTATTACAGCACTCGCTAGTAAAGCACCACCTTAAAATTACATTAGGCCTTGAATTGGGGTACACTAGACTCCACGTTATTTACTATTCAATGAATTTATTTGCCAAGTTTCTACTTAATTAAAAATTCATGGGAGGATTTCAATTTTGAAACGTGTTTAGACTGAAAAGTTTTAGAATGTTAAAAGTAGAGGGAGGGAAACTGTAAATTATAAAGAAATGAAAAGATCGAATAGGAGGAATATTATATAATAATAAAAAAAGAATCATGAAGTAATTAAAGTGAAAATGTCCCAAGATATTTATAAAAATGAATAAGATAATCCATTTTAATTTATAAAAAAATCCAAACATAGATTTAAAGTAAGCATAATATAAGACATTTTCACTTTCAATTTTTCACGTAGCCAATCGGTTTTTCATTTACAAAAGTTTATTACGTACTAAATTTCCAAACATACACATATCGTTGTAGAAATAAAAATGTATTCAGTATCAAATGATTTACACAGCCAAGCAATTGTACAAATAAATATAACAAATATTGAACAAAGATTTTAACTTTATACAAATGAACTAAAAAAAAATTGACGTTGCGTTTTTGAATTTACACGAGTACCTAATGCCCTTGTGAAATAATGCTTGGACATAAATCAGAAATAATAGACTGTGATGTATTCTGAATACTTTAACGGAAAAATTGTAACATGCTTACATTCTAAAATAATTTTAGGTCATCTTAACCTACGAAAAAAATAAGTTTTCTAATTTGAAAAAAATTAATAATGATAAGTGATTCAGAAACAAACAAGCCAAAAAATAACTATTCCTTCATCAAGTTTATGAATTACTCTTTTAAAATAAAAAATAATTTACCTACAGATGGATCGGTTTACATAAATCTGAGAGACTTTTTTTAATATCACACCTTAAATGTTCATTTCCAAAATATTCTTAATTTCTTATTTACGCAAAAGAAAACATTTAAGAATTTTTAGAGCTATCCAAGTAGCTTCAGTCAACGCCCTCTTTATACATTCACTGACAAGTATACAATTATCTGATGTTAGCCTATATGTTAGGAACAGATTAATTGTATACTTGACATTTCATATAATTCTCACTAATAATAGATATATTACAAGTTATAGAAGCTTTTAGTCTTATTATTTTACATTGCAAACTTTTAAACATATATTTATATTTTACAAAAAAAAGAGGAATATTTTGCCTGAGGGACCATGGAAATTAAAAAAAAAAACAAAAATAAATAATTATGGAAACATACCAATCTGCTCAAGCAGCTAAATATTGAAACCAAGATTCTGTGCAGCAGCCATCATTTGAATTTTCTGAAGTTCCAATTTCTTTTCTTTTAATTTCAGAAGCTTCTTCTGAACTTCCAATTCGCTTCGCCTCATTGCGAGCTCTTCCTGATGTCGCCTTTCGCTGTTTCTCTCAGCTAAAGCAAAGTTCTTCGTCATTTCGTCTACAAAGTTTGCAAGAAATGATTTAACAATTTCACTTTGTTCAGAGGAAGCTTCAGATCCAACGTTAAATGCAGTACACGATTCAGAAGAAGAAGCAATATTGTTATTCGCAGATTGGTCAGGACTACCGTTGACAATATTGCCATTCTCTGCAGATTCCGTTAAAGCCAATGTTGCAATCTTAGCAGAACCACTTGGAGGAGGAAAATCGCTTTCTTTTAAATACGTAAGTTGCTTCTGTTCTGCAAATATCTGATCTAGGGCTATTCTGTGTTCCCAGTGACCATAATGCCTCATTCTGCCAGGTTTCTTTAGTCTCTCCCGAAATACCAGGTTCCTATACTTGCGTTCCAGAACGCGCCATTTATTTTCACATTTTTGAGCACTGAAATAAAACCCATATTTTTGCATCTCGAAGGAGATCATCTCGAACATTTCTCGCAAACTTTTTATTTTTGTCGTTTGACCGACATGATCTTTGTATTTCTTATACTGAGTTATGAGGCAAGCTGTAGCTTTGGTGGTCCAGAGGTTCATGGTTCCCACATCAGTAGTAGATGGTATTATATTGGTGTGATTAAATCCGTCGAATGTATTTTCGGAAATTTCCTTATAAATTGCCTCGGGCTCAATTTTAATAAAATTCTCACTGTCAAAATTTTGGAGTTCTTCTGAAGCAAAAAAAAAAAGAAAATAGGATAATTTTACTTTAAGGATAAAAACAAATTCTAAAAAAAATAGAATAATCAAAAAAGCAAAAAAATACCTAATTATAATATTTATTAAGTAAAAAGAAGAAATCGAATGTTTAGATTAGAAATTGGATTCAACATCCTTAATCTTTCACGTAAATTACAACTTCTTCAAAATTCTATCTTCACTATAAATATTTTCTAATAATTTTGTGTTACATGAATGTATTGATCATCTCTTCGGTGATCTTGCTCTTGTTTTGAACTTTCAATTTTTTCGAACGACTTATAAATAAATTACTAAGTAAATTAGGAATTTTTTTTCGCTTACCTGGAAAAGTTTGTTTACGCCGCCGCGCCTGACGCCCTTGTTGATCTAAACAGAGAAAAAGATGATTTTTAAATGACGTTCTTTTTTTAAAACATGTCATTTTATTTAACGGAATCTCAGTTTTCAAAACTCTTAAACAAATAATAATTGGAACGATTTTTATTTTTATATACAATATTTTTTGAAAGATCGACAGAATGGTTAGAATTTCTAGAATACAACAGCGCAAATCTAACCTAAAAGGTTAATGCGAAATAAATTACCCATATTTTAACAGTAAACAATACAAGCACAATTATTTGCATAAAACAAAATCTTTTCTTTTGTTATTATATTGTCTTATAGATCTTATGGGACTTATGTAATGTTGTCCGGAAATTTTGAGACTATTCGCTCGAAATTTCTGGGTGTCCTTTACATTATTGGAGTATTCATACCGAGATTCCGCACGAATAATAGAAAAATCTAGTGTGCATTACCACACAAATGGACACTGATTTTGAATTACTTTCTAAGCTTTCTAACAATGTTAAGTATAAAAACTTGACGCAAAGACTGTTTTAATTCACACAACTTTTAAAAATAAACACAAGTACTTTACGGATTCTGTGATGCTCAAATACACATCATAAATTCATAAAATAAGATAAATTACAATTAGTGCATGTTAAAATGCATGAAACCAAAGACTTTTTAATTATTTTAGCATAAAAAGAATTCAAATCTTTGCATCACAAGAATCACGTAATCGAAAACATGTTGCACGCACGTGTATGTATCTCACCAGTCATGTATATATTGATTTACTTCACGAAAACATAAAAAGTGAAAAAGTCGTTTGTAAATAACTTAAAATTGACAGAAAATCCAAAAGGGACAAGCTGCATATTGGTAGAAAGATAACTAATGAAGCTTATTTTGCTTATAAGGTTATGTTCTCTTACCAATCAAAGTGAGGATGTTTGCAGTCATTTTGGACCTTCTTTGGTTACTTTTTTAAACAATTTCACTGAGAATGTTCTTTTAGAATGTCAATTCTTTCTATCACTTGATTTCCCGTAATCACAAATGGAAAAAAACGTATTCCAACGAAAGATTTAACTGCGTGTACCTAAATACATAGTACGTACGCATTACAACATACGCCATCTTGATACAAACACTGCTGCAGTGATCACAGACGTGGGATTTCTCGGCCCCCACTCTACGACCCACGAGCTCATGCTTTCTCTCTCTAGCAACAGTTACGAACCTATTGATAGAGAGAGAGAGAGAAAGCATGAGCTCGTGGGTCGTAGAGTGGGGGCCGAAAAATCCCACGTTCTGTGATCACTGCACTGCTGCCAACTTTGCAAAAAATATCGTTCAATATTCAAAATTAACATTATTCAATTGTAAACGTTTTTCTTAATATTTTCGTAACTAATTAAAAGAATTAATTGATAATCTTTCTGTTTTTAAGTGACGGGAAATTCAAATATTTTAACTAGCAATTAGAAGTTTTCTTTTAACTTAATACAATAAAAGTTAAAAAATAAAAATTTTATATATAATATTGCATGAATGGTTTTTTTTTTCATACATAAATAATTATTATCTATCGTTTTATAACTTAACTAGTATAATTGACCTAAAACACTTTCGATTTTTTATCAACGAATGCAAAAGTAGTTCTGTTAATATAATTTACTTGTAAAATTGACAATGGACATATAAGTGTCATAAAAAACGTATGAACATGAATCTGAATTATGAGTGACTAGTAGAGCAGATAAATAATTGCTTTTCATTTTCGAATACTGAACAATCCTGCATTTATATCTCCTCTTTTATATTCACTATCCTGCACGAATGTGTACCACTTGAGGATTTATTACAAATTTTACTGCGTGATTCAATTTATCAGTTTGACGCGATTTTAACAATCAATTCATTTTAAGCATTAGAGACAACAACATGAAAATGGAATGAATAATTAACTTAAATGTGCGTCTTCAATCAGAATATAATTTTTAAATAACAAACAATTTTATTCCGAATTTTATTTTATTATTTAATGGGAATTAATATCATTATTTTTATAATTTTTATTAATTTTTATGATAGTTAATCAAAGTAGTTTTAAAAATAAGGAAAAAGCTTGCCTCTCCCATATATAAATTTTAAAAAATTGCGTTTTTCCTTAGTTAAAAAAGTTGTGTTACGAAATGTCTTGAAAATATTTTATAAATTGTTGTAAACCTTAAACTTAAAAAAAAACTGAAACCCCTTAAAATTCCAGAAATTCTTTTCATTAAACGATCGCTTTAGACGAGATTCCTTGGATTTTGCAGTAAAATAAGCACTTAGTGCTTATTTTATATTTCCACGGGATTGCTCAAGAATTATATTGACTATATGTATATTTGCAGACATTATTCCTGACTTTATTCTTGTTTTCCTGAGAACTGACGTAATTTTCAGCAAACACACCCCAGTTATCGAAGTGTCTATCTACGATTGTTAATTCGTACTAGTTCCATGAGGATGCTGTCGATAGTAGGTGGAAGGTAAAATATCGCTTTTTATGACCGAGAACGCGAGTTCCCTGACATTTTCACGCACACAACCGCAGCGATATCTCTTTCATCGATCCATTGAAGGTTTTTTCAACGCTTTAGATAACAAAGAGGGGATAACCGAGTTGAATCTCGTTTGCTTTGTTCTCAGGACGAACTGTCGAAGCTTTTATTCATAAGAATGAGAGATTTCGAGAGATTTCAGTGATGTGTATAACCGTCAAAATGTCTCGTCCCTTTGATAGCTAAATTCGATCAGAAACTAGAGAACTGAGTAAATGTCTGCTAGTAAGTAAATTAAACTTTTGCGTTTTGAGAACGTTGGCATTTTTTTGATATTTTTGATATTTTCATTCCAATAAATGTAAAAAAAATAGTCAGAATAGACGTTTGAAACTTCAACGATAAGGAAGTGTTGGCAGAAATATAGAGCAACATTAAATGTATCCTCTTTTATTTATTATTATGGCTATTGCTCGATTCTGGCCACGAAATGTGATGTAAGCGTCTGCTATGAAATAATCCCATCGTGTTTTGCTCTCTGGTCTAACGAAAACCTAAATAGGTCTTACGATCGAACGTTCAATTTGCCCGAGCATTTACGAGGCAAAATCAATCGATCATCTATCACAACCAAATGGAATCGTGGCGCGTGAGCGAACAGACAGAGGTGTTGGGGAGGACGTGGCTAATCATAGAATAGATATTTCACTGCGGAGATGGAGTATCAAACAATGTACATTCCGAGATGGAATTTCTATGTGTGGTCTCTGAAAGGGCTTTCAAAAGCGATTCAAAATAGAGCCAAATCGGTCTCAAAGGACTACAACCGTCACCAGATGATTTTCTCTAAAATGACTCAGTTACCTTACGAAATTTAGAATACATACTATAAATTTGGTTGAAATTAGACCTTAGCATCTCGAAATTCTTTCTCAATTTTAAACAATTTCTACACTCAAGGATTTGCTAAGATTTATCAACGCTTTGTCCCTCATAGAAAACTTTTGAGAACGGGTCACTATTGGAAAGTTGTTCAAGTCTCAATTTGAATGGAAAATTGAAGGCTTCGGACGAGAGACAAATTAAAGAGAACGTGATTCGCTATTCGTTTGCGGATTCGCATTATCGCATCGCAACAAGCAATCATAAAATTAGCACAGACGGTATCAAAAGATTGATATGATCGTGAATAATTAAGTAATTATGTATTACCTACACCTTGTGGTATGAAACTGCAAATAAAAGGTAGATTGTAACTGCGCTCTACTCTAGTTTTCATGCAGTTAAGGCCAAATCCTATTGAAAAGGTCGCGTCTAACGAAAAATGATTTATGCCAATTGAAGTATAAAAGCGAAATCATCTGCTTGCGAAAATCTGTGGCAATGGTAGCGATTTAAATGTCTTCTGAGTGTCATAAGCAAAGCTTACTTGCATCTGGAACGTAGCTCGAGTGCTAAAACTTTAAACTCAGTATTTTAATCTGAGCTTAAATTGTAAGCTCAGAAGTTTTAAGCTACTTAAGTGTATTTAAGCTTCTTTTCAAATATCGATTTCACTCAAGTAACGTATTTTGTTGTCAACGTAAACAATTAACAAGATTTTTTTACTTCCTTATTTATAGGCCAAGTTTTTTTCATGTAGTCTTCTGAAATGAATGTTTGCAAATTTTAATGAGATTTTATGACGTTAATCTCATAAAGAGAAAGCAATATATATTTTCAGCTTAATTTATTTTGAATAAGTTACTTTGATCAGTCCATCAGGTAATATTGCAGAAATTATAAGTCGTACAAAGCCTGAAGAGGTCTTTGAAAAATAAGTTGATGCACAGACTTAATCAAAAGTTTAATACTTAGGAAATCGTAAATAAAGTCTTAGCAATTCTTATAATAAATAATATAAATACTAAAGAAAATTCCATGCATAAATTTTAAAAACATGTTTGACATTTTAAAAAATTCTATTAATATATATTTTTTTAATTTCCATTAAATAATATTACTCTCGAAATAATTCACAAGTTTACCTAGCAGCTAGAAGTTTTAATTTTAATTTCATCGCTAGAGAATATTTGATTGCATGAAAAGTATAAAAAAATGAGAATGTAAAAAAATAATAAACTGAGGATCGTGCAACATGAGCACTTAATTCAGTTAAAAAATGATATCATTATTCCCTCTAATTTTTAATAAAGGATCTTTCCATGGTTCTTAATAAAAATTTTCATTATTAGCTTCACAAAGTTATACTAAAGCTCATAAACTTTAATAAACATGAAACTGAAGAATTTTGAGAAGAACCTATCTCAAGAATATGCATGCTATCTAACTTTATTAATACACTTTAATTATTTAACTTGAATAATTCATTAAAGGCTAAGTTAACTTTCAAAAGGAATTATCCACTCTGACTTTATAGGATTATAGAGAGTTTTATTATGAGCACTTGAAAGTTATTAAACTGATGCTGAAAGAATGAAAGATATTTAACATAAAAATTCAGCTTGTAAACAATTAAATGTCTACATGAATAATTTATGCTATACATAACTGGACTTTGTAATGAGGAATTAAGAAAGTTTACGTTAAGTTCTTAAAGCAATAAAAATCGAACTGTTGTAGTTATTCGATACGAAAATAAACGACCGCAATTTAATTAAACAACTAAAGTTTACTCAATCAATGCATCTAATTTAAATCATTAAAGTAGCTGTTTCTAATTGAGATCTCTAATTGTTCACTTTACGATTCCATTTATTGAAGGTCGTTCTAGCGATACTTTGCAGAGCAAACTCTACTTACTAAAATGGAGAGAGCACCCAAGAGAGAACTAAACCCGAGAGCTTATTTACTTGCTTCGAATAAAAAGTTTTCTTTGAGAGGACATCATTTATTCAGGTAAAAATATCGGTATAAAAGATCATTTTTGTATTATGAATATAATCTGTTTATTGTTCTTTGTACAGCAGATTATTTTTTGGCATAATAGTCTTGAAATACCTTCAGTTCTTTCAAATTCTTTGAAATATATCAAAATCTTTCAACATTTTTTAAAAATCTTTTTAAATCTTTAAAATTTTTTTAAATCACCTGTGAATTAAAAAATTCTCTTTCTGCGGTTTTGTTATATCAGGAGTTGAATGTAGGGCACTTCAAGTACATTAATAAAACAACCGATTCCCACGCGAAGATATCACCATAAGCAAGATGTTCACGATGATCATTCAGACACCATGCGTCCGCATTACGACCATTACGTGACTATATTTTACCTAGTGCAACTTTATGCATCAGAGAAAGTGCTCGTTCTGAGTGCTGTCTGTTGAGTGCTGATCACACACAGAGCTTTATTCCTTGATGTGTCTGTAACGGGTAAACAGTTTTGAAATGGAAATTTCTCGTGCAGATTTTTATAGTTGCATTTTATTTTATTTCGTTCACTTTTCACAAATCAGAATAAAAAATTCACCTAAAAATAGTATCATAACGAAATGAGATTTTCTCAATGAGAAAAATATAATTAAAAATTAATTCAATACACAAGTATTTTCGTTAGTAGTTCTACATAGAATTATCAGCGACAAAAGATACTTTACTTTCTTAGATTATTATTTTGTTATTATGCACTGAAAAATCTGTTTGCTTGGAAGAACAATACATTTTTTTGTACTTATTAAACAGTTTTTTCAGTGTGGGCTATCGTTCTCTATAAAGATTAATTTCATTAAATGAACAAAAATGTTTTATTTGTGATTTTGTTTCTTTGGTCATGAAAAACAAAATTAATCTACAATCAAAGTGGAATGTAATGATCACATGTCCAACCTCGAGATTAATGAAATAACAGCTTCTTATGGAAGTTACTTGCAGTTAATTACTTAGAATTAATTATTGTATAAAAAGGAGGTACTAGATTATACACATCATGCATTAGCCCTTAATAAGTATCCTAACTTCGTTTAGTGATAAGCTGGAGTGCCGTAAGTGGATGTTGGGAATCTCGATCCGAAGGAATTACTCGAATATCCAGCATAGCTGTTGTAATTATTGTCCACAGAGTTGGAACCGTACTGATAATTATAGTTGGGTCCACCATTATAATTTGCTCCTCCGTTTTGGTAATTGTTGTAACCTCCATTGTTACCTGAAACATACATCACTTCGTACTTGTCAAGCTTTTCAAAGGTACTCGCTTTTCTATCTTGTGTCAAAGCCACACGCACACTCAATAAAGTTCCGACATTCAAGTGTGACAAACACGGAAATACTCATTTTCTCAAAGCATTACATTTTGTGTCCTCGTTATGGAAACATAACTTATAGTGGTCAGCGTAATCTACTTTTCGAAGCACAACTATAAATCGTGGTTCAAATCATTTTGAAATACTGCGTAAACTACATAATATCTGAAAGTTATTATTCCCTGTTTCTCAGAAAGTAATTTAATTATATTATAATGACCCATCAAAGAAGAGTTTATAACATTTATAACTTCATAATAGAGTTACCTGAGTTATAACCACCGTCGTTGTTGTTCCCTTGGATATCGTATCCAGCAGCAGCACCACCAGCGTTGTTGTTATAGCCGTTATTGTTCGTATTGTATTGGTCAGGGTATGTTGCAACACCCTCATACCGAACATCAGCATGAAAGCCGGTTCTCCAATCTGCTGTGTACGTTACTATTTGCGTCCTGCCATCCGGAAGTTGCACCCTATACTCCCCTCGAACCGTTTCGCCATCGCTGGTCTCCTGTCGCCCAAAATCATTTCCGGTAGCTACGTCCTTCACCGCATAACCAAACTCGTAAGACTTTGGCTGAAAAAGAAGTCAATTGCCATTGAACTATTCGGTACATGTCATTTTAAAGCCAGTCCACTGTAAAAAATTTTAATTAATTCATTTAATTTTCATTATTTGCTAGGTCGGTAATTTGTGTCGTCAAAACACAATTAACATTCTTCAAAGTGTCAAAGTGATTCAATTCTAAATTTCAGTACAATTCCAGCTAATACTTTAACTTTATTGGATTTCATCTAATTAATCTTGCAACGCTTTGTATCTAGAGTCAGGGTACTCCTTCTGAAAGAATCAAATTACATACATGATAGGCTTCGAATCTTCGCTAATTGAATTGACACAGAGATTTTCCGAACTAAAGAATTCCCTAGCTGCCTAATACGTGAGATTTTGCGACGGTTTCCAATTGATGATTTCAAGTGTAGCAATTACATAGTTCAAATGATTATTAGGTCAGCTAGACTATTTTTCTCTGAGATTTACTGATATTCTCAAGTATTTACTTGGCTTGCTTGCGAAACGAGAAATGCGCTTTCTTCCCGGTCCTTTAACTGCAGCGAATCACCTATCACGTATCAAAAACCGGCAACGAAATGCACCTAAATCATTAATCCAATTAAGCTAGGTAATAACGGGTATCACAGCGTAGAAGACGTTAATTTGTATCCTCTTAGATCTACCGTAAGATTGCTTGTAAACCACATTATGTATTTCAAAGACTCTTTGTGTAAGTACCGGACGCCTCTTGAAACTTTCAGTTTCATATAACTAGTATGACGTCCAATTCGTTCTGTATCTAATTGTAGTTGATGCGTTGACGCAAGAGAAGGACATATCCTGCCAAAGGTGTAAGTAGGTCAGTGAGTCATCTTTTGATCCCTTCTGACTAGCCTAACGTTAATGTAGATATTATGGCAAAGTTTCGTCACCGTAAGGAATAGGTGAGGGTAAATTAAGAGCTAGAATGACATTCAGAATAAAGGAAAAGAAAGAAAGGAATTGAAGAGAAAATGACATTAGACCGGACGAAGTAAATGAGAGCTCTACTCCTATTACAGACACAATTAATCTGAGTTTTCGCATTGGAGTTACTTTCAGTCGTCGGATGGTGCGAACAGCACTGATGTTCTTGACCAATAAAAGTTTATGCTGACGAGTAAGTTTTATCACCGAATGCCTTATACACCTCGTCACTCGTATCGTCGTAAAGTGGTGCAACTCCTTCTCCAAAGAATGCTATTAACTTGGTTATAGCTCAACAAAGGATCCTATCTTCCAACTTGAAAACTAGATGGAAAAGAAGCTATTGTCAAATTTTATTATATGTTTTATTCTACGATGTATAATAAGAGAAGAAAGGTATTTCAATTATTATGTACAAAACTTATTAGGATTTTATAAAACCCCAATAATAATAGTAATTACTGTGAGCGAAGTTTAATTTGAATGAGCTGTTTAGGAAAGATCCTCGAAAAAGTATGCTGCATGGGACTCTAGTTAAATCTTTGATGATTCGATTGCGAGTACCGAAAGCTAATTAAATAAAGCGCTCTGACCTTTTTCCGGAAAAACTGCAGACAGCATTTCTAAGGGGAAGAAGGGTGGGAAGGAAGAAGATCAGCGATCTGGGAAGAGGGTGCACTCTCATAAGACGCGATTAAATCTAGCCTGTCTAGCTGCTCATGCAACGAGATGCATACAAGTGCACATTCTTGCATAATGCGAATATTTAGATTCTCGGAACGATTAGCCGACCGACAATAAATGTTTGTCGCGTCTAGTGTTTGCAGTCGCGATTCTTTATCTTATTTGCAATGTTGCAATTTTATTATTTATTATATTATTATTTTATTACATTTTCATTTTTTATTTCTCTTTTCCCAAAAATAGTTTTAAATAAATGATACCATTATATTGTTATCAAACGAAGTTGTTTAGATGAAGAATTTATTACCTATATTGTGAGTGTAATCTGTGAGATAATGAACTGAAATTTACACTTCATGTCATCTTGTGTGAGGAGAAAGTATCTCACAGGACACTTTATTGCAACCTTTAGTCACTGATTAAAAGACTTACCCGGGAAGACTAGAGTTAAGAGGCTCTTTACGGTTACGTCAGTCGAGTTTCCTATTAGTTGAAGGTTTATTAGCGAGCTCGTCATTCTTATTGAGAAGTTGCAGATAGATTTGGGAACTGACTGGAGCTCAGTGCTCATGAAAGTTCTCAACAAGTATGAAGTGCATGTATGTAGGCTAAACCTCATTACAAAATGAAAATGAAAGTGGAGCAACTTCGCTTGTAGTGATCGTTTGCCTTTATAATTATGGTGATGTTAACTATCTTTATAGTACCATTTTATGCTTTTAATGATTATGCATATGAAATGCTGAGATTATAATTAGGTGCTGTCCATGCAATCTGTGTGAAGAAAAGATAATTATCTTTATCTGCTTCTCTGTGCATTGTACTATAAAGATATTTCGTTACAATTGTGCTCATCTACATTAGCCTCTTCAGATTATTATTAGACTAGCATAAATACATGCGCGATTCGTTTTTTCTACATTTATAAACTTTTTTCTTTTCATACCATTAATTTCAATATTTCAAAAGTGACTTATAAATCTTCTTTTATTTCAAAAATCTTTATAAGATTTCATTTGACTTGCATTTTGAGAGATTTTAAGATCAGTTTCCAAAGGTAGCAAGATATCGATGGATTACAAAAAAAATCTCGGTACATTACGATTCATGACAGATTGCAAGTTTGATATACATTCAGTGTATAATTGCTGTAGTTACCTGACTGTCGATATAATCTTGATTCTCATCGTGGCCATCTCCAATAGGGGCACCATAACTGTTTGTTATGGCACCGTGATTTCCTTGATTATTGCTTCCCGCGAAATTTCCAGGCACTCCGTATTGGTTACTTAAGGGTGGCTCGCAGTAAACTAAGCACGCATTCAGCACCAACCCTAACACGATCTGCATAAATATTAGAAAAATTATATCTTGATATATAAGTGTCTGTCATAGTCAATAAATATCTTGAAAAGGGATAAATCAGAAAGGGTGATGAAACAAATGACTGTCAATTGGATGTAGATTTTGTAATGCAGAATGTATACGAAAAGGTGATGTCAGTTTAATTGAAGAATAAATTGCCGTTTCGATCAGAATGTTTTGCGTGGTTAAACAATAGCCTCACGCTTGCCAGTGAGTAATAGAATGCCAATGTAAAAGTACCATTGAGGGTTGCTAACGCACACTAACGCCAAACAGATTGATGCAGAATTACTTTATGCAACTCGCCAGTTTCATTCGATGCTAACTGGTTGCTTTAATTCCAATTTCAAACGCTTTCATTTCACGAAACTTCATTCCAATACAGCGACTATAAATTATTACTAATAGAATCTTTCAATTAAATTCACATATAAGAAATCATATAGCACGACAGAAAATCGTTCACTTAATTAAAGTAAAATTAAGTAATAAAAAAGTGAAATTAATAGAGAGTTACAAACAAGAATCACTTGAAATGTAAGTTCAGCATATTAAAAATCTTCCAGTCAATCAAAAGTTCTTTTACCCTCGTAATTTTGATCAAAAGTTAAAAAGAAAGGATATCAATCCTTTTTGGCAAGAACTTTGAAGAGTATTAAAGCCTCTCATTATAACAAGTAATTAGGAGAAAGAAGTGGTTCTAAAGGGAGGTTTGGACGTCGTCAAAGTCACCCTCTTTGACCCATGGGACATTAGTGAAACCAGAGGACGATTTGCACGACCGCTCAAATGTACTTGAAATGAATTGGAATTTCCAAATATGCGAGTCGTGTGTTCCCTCAACGACCGATCCACAGATTCTTCTATTAAATATTCACAGAAACGCACCAACACTAGTCCTCAAATTTGAATGCACTTATCACCTCTATCTCCGCGTGAATGAAGTAGATTTTAGGGGGTGACTTTTTAATTAAATGTCGAGATTTTAATTATGAAAAGACCTATTTATCACACGAACAATAAACCAGGACCCACGTCACTCTCGATTAGATTCACAACGCTTATCATCAATTAAAAGCAATTAAAAGGGGATGAATTTGAAGACGCAGTACCTTTGGCACGAATTTATCCATTTTTTTTTTTTTGAGACGAACAACCGTGTCACTGAGAATGAATACAGAGGTTGAAATGTGATGATTCTCGGGACCTTCGCTGTTCTTATATAGGAGTAAGTTAACTTGCGTAGCGCTCCACTTCCTGTGTATAAGATCTAATAGTAGTAGGTGCACAGATACAGATATGGTCGGGATCATGAAGACGACTTAGGCGACCAAAAGGAAGGCAAGGGAGGTGCGGAAGGAGTAAATACGCTCGGATAACACCATACCTGGTATATACACGAAATACATTCGGATTCACATATAGGTATATACACACTCTACGCGGAAAACCTACGCTTTATTCTCCATTGTCTTGCGTCGGAGCAATTTTGGTTGGGACGCATGTGAGGGAGCATCCGAGCATCCAAGGCGCGCTTATAGAGAAAGCTGATTACCTCACGTCGTGGGATAATCCAGAGAACTGCACGCCTTTTTCGAGCGGACTAATTAGGTAATTGAGGCTTAATTAAACTAAGTTCGGTTGCTTCTGACCGAGTGAATGTATTTGTGTATGAATCTGCAGATATGTGTGCATGGGTGTGAAGTGAAGAGAGAATTCAGAGAAGGGTTGAAGAGAATCAAGAGCAGATGTGTTAACATGACACCTACTGTGTTATAATGCAGATGCCGAAAACGTAAGCGAACTTGCGGGGTGAAAAGTATAGGTACGTAAAAAAGTAAATGGCTCATATTACTTTTTCAGATCAAAAAATATATCTATAGGAATGGCAATCGAATGGCAAATTTTTCGTTATATGTATATAATACATAATTCAATGCCGTGGGTGCTGAAGTAATCTTTCCGCAACAATTGTGCAACTTGCGTGTAATTACAAGTAAATAGAGCCAAATTTAAATCAAGATGGTATCTTTGACTTCAGTTTATTCAGATTGTGTGAAGCAAACCACCGGAGGTGTAATTTAACGAAATGCTTTCACTTTTATTACAATTCACACTTGCTTTATAAAAGTAACCACTTATAAGTTACTTATATAATTATGTAACTCGCTTATGTACCTAGATAAAGAGTGACTTTTCATGTCAAGACAATAAATAATTATCAGCCGTGCAGAAGTTTTCTTTCTAAATCTGAATTAGTGAAAAGTGAGCCACTAATTTACTTTAGTGAAAATTTTTACTAATTATTAATTGCATTTCACTATTTCAAATTCGCAGTTTTTAACTTTTCACTAATTCAGATTTAGAGAGATTGATGTGCTCTTGGCCAGTTTTTCATACATTGTTTATAATTCTAGTGAGCAAGGCATATCATAACTGAAAATAAGCTTTCAGCTTCATGATAATTTTATCCGATATAGAGTATGCATAACTAAATTTTACTGAAACCGGAAGCTTAAAGTGAGTCAAGAACAGAGCATAAACTAGCAGCTATAATACATACCGGGCTCTTCCCTGATACTAATTACGTATAGGAATAATCATAGGAATTATATGAAATTGTCGAGCGAGTAGGATAACGAAGATGGCTCCGCGATTCGTATCTTATAAGTTCGGGTCAATTAAAACTTTGCCAGGTGGCAGTCGACAGTTTACAAATCGGATAAGTTTTCTTGGTCTTAGTCGGAGTGACGTATCCACTTAACTAACAATAATTAACTCAGACGTTTAAGCTTTAATTAATCTTTGTTGTTAGTTTAACACCCGACATTGACTCATCTCGATTCTCCTGATATTAAACCTTTATTACAAACATAAAAAAATTTTTCGCTTCATAAAAAGTTTGTGTATATTAAATATTTTCAAGAATATTTAATTAATTTATACACCATATTATACGCAAGCTGCAGCATGCGAGATACTTTGCATGGACAATTGATAATTTATTCAAATACAAAAAAGGTACAAAATATATGATTTCGTTGAATGCCGCTGTATTCAGACTCATTTTGTTTATATGTAATTCCATATTTTACAGAATTGAACTTTCTGTATTGTTTACCCTTCCGCAGTATTGTTAATCAATAAGCTAATTGTGTGATAAATCATAAAATTTAACAAAAGCCGGAAATATGAAGTATTTTTAATAATTAACGTTGACAAATAGCCTTCTTTTATTTGTAAAAATTTATACAGAGGATAAAATTCACAATTCTGAATAATACGCGTGGATATTTTCAAAATAGTCTATAAATTTGAAGTACAATAAAGGCATTTATAAAAGGTACAATAAGTATATATGTATCATTATTCACTGGCATAGAATA
This sequence comes from Synergus japonicus, assembly GCA_900474275.1. NCBI lineage: Eukaryota > Metazoa > Arthropoda > Insecta > Hymenoptera > Cynipidae > Synergus > Synergus japonicus. The sequence goes on from UCOH01000055.1 coordinate 48,142, forward strand.
TCACAGAATCTTCTGCCTTCTATAGGCAGGTAAAAAATTACGTAAACAATTGATTCATAGATCGATGCCTTCTGCTGTGCGTAATATTAGGTCAGCCTAAATAGATGAATACAACTTAAAGCGATGAGTTAAAACATTGTTGAAGACTTCATGACCGAGATACAGAATAATATTCTCACGGTTGAGATTATGCAAGATTCTATTTCTTTGTTAAGCATGCCGGGGCTATTCATAATTTAATGTGAACCGCTAAAAGTGAAGACTCGAGGGAGAGCAGATCAGATCGCTTCAAATAATGCGTACACGTTCATGGAAATAAGGAATAGTTGCAAGATTCGCTCAAGAACACGCGAAAGATGCAGATTATAATTAAACAATAAAATGTTTCTTTTGCGACGTTCTTAAAAAGTGAAGTACAAATTGAAAATTAATGAAATGTAAAACGACTTACAAGTAGGTGAGAAAGAATTGCACTTTTAATTATATTAATGTAATATTAATTATAATTATTTATTATAATCCACTGTAGTGGATGACAAAATTTGACTATAAATGGCAAAACAGAAATATATCGCACTCAAATAAATTATCGGTAATTAGATTTTACTAGTCTTAAATTGTAAATGTAATTGTAAACTAAACTTAATTGTAATTATTGCACAATAAGGTGGTTTCGATAGAATCGTTTAAGGAGGTATCTTTCTCCGATTCCCGTGTCGAAATTTTGAGTTGCCCCCACACGGGTTACATGCTATTCTCATCTTAAAAGACTATATTAACAAAACTAAAAAAATTAACAGTTGCATGTAAAATTAGAGAAAACAGGTATTTCTTGAGCTGATTTTTCTCTTGCGATGAAAATAATTAATATCAGATGTTCTAATGATACGATACTTTGGCGTGATATCCCTCGTGGTCAACATGGTAGTTCACATTCTGTATTCTTCCGTCGGGAAGCAACACGTGGTATCGTCCTTTGGTAATATCGCCATCCCGACGCTCCTCATGCCCGAAGTCATTTCCGGTACCGTGGTCAGTCACTCGGTAACCGAAATTGTACTTTCCGGCGTACCTTGGCTGAAATCAAATCGATGTTTTTGAGTTTTGCATATAAGACGCGTACCTATAAATGTCAAGATGAATTATGCTCGTAACTGTCAACTATCTGAATTTTTTCAAAAGAAATGCATGTATAAGAAATGAGAACTCAGAGAAATCTCTTTTTATCCCTCCAGCTACTATTTATTTTTTAACTTGACTCATTCATCATTCTAACTTCGCATTACAGATCCACTTTCGCATAAAGAGCATTTAAATCCCACTCGTTTAAAAGTTTCTGTTTTTTCTGAAACAGTGTTCTTGATAAGGATTTATAAAACAATTCGTGTATTTATGGTTTTGTATACATATTAAATTATATTGAATGTTTATGAATTTTAGGGCTTTTAACGAGGGATGTGATTTTCATGGGTCTCATGAGATTTTATGCAACGTTAAATAATTTAAAAGGTTTTCACGAGTCATGGAAGTAAATTTGTATAACGTTTCATAGTTGTATGAGTGAAATAATTGAACCAATCAGAAAAATTGAATTATGTAGTAACAGACAATGATATTTAAGTAAAGCAATATTAGCCAATTATATTAGAAACCTTCAGTTTCGGAAATTTCATGGAATTTCAGAAACTGATGTTGTACAACGGCCCCACAAGCGCTAGAGCAAATCTGGGTGAACCGCAAATCCAGGATTCGAGAAAAGCTGATATATTGTACTCGACTATCAGTTACATGACGTTATACGATGCCACTATTACCTGCCTGTTCTTCATTCTACATCCCACCTGTCCAATTTCCATAGAAACATAATTTTTCTATCATTGGTTTCGATAATAAAATTCTTGAACTACTCATTTCGTTAATTTTTCCAAAGTAAAATGTGAATAAAAACATTTAGTTTGTAAAAATGGGATAAGAATTCTTCAGAATAAAAGAGGGGTAGAAAATGAATAATTTTCATAACAAAAACAGAACGCTTAGTGATTCTTCTTATTCCGTTTTTGCACAGAGAATTTATATTCTCCCATTATTACTCTGAATAATTTTTATCGCACTTTTACCAACGAAATATTTTTTTTCCACTTTGTACTTTCAGCCGTTTATATGTATATGTAATTAAAACATTTTGAGATAAAATGTCTAAAAGTTTCGATTTTCAACTCACATAACTTTTCCTACTGTAGGCATCATGTGCAAATTCCTCTGAATTATCAAAGTCCGGTGTTACTCCAGTGTATTCAGCAGGTTCTAATAGAGCTGATGAATCTTCCGATTCCTCTACATCGACACTGTTTGGCCTGTGATTCAAAGGTGCACTTTTGATAATCGGTGCAGGTGCTTCATATTTGTGATTACTGATTTCGTTAACGATTGATGGTAATGAAACGTCTGGTAGTGGAAGAGGTGTTACGAATGTGTTTTCCAAGTCCCCGGAATTTTCATTAACTGGAATCGAATCTGAAATAAAAGATATATTTTTTTACATGTTCAGTAAATACTTTCTTTGGTGTCAGCGTCAATTTAAATACATACATAATTCAGAATAATTACCTTCGGCTGGAATTGCATTGTATTTCATATTGTCAGGCTCAGTAAAAGTGAATGTGCTCTCTCTTGACTCTGGATCACGTGTGAAGAAGTTTGGAAAACCCCGAAACTCTTTTTGTTGCGAATCGACGGACATGAATGGCGCGGGTCGAATTCTTGTCTCGTAAATAATTTTTGGTGGAATAAAGGCGACTTGGTTGCTAGGTATTTTCTGAAAATTGCCTTGGGTAACAGGAATTGTATCAAAGACTCCTCTGATGCCATTGATTTGAGCTGGATTAAATTTGAACTGATGTTTACCAAAGCTAGCGATGGAAGATTTACCAGAAAGGTCAGTCGATCCTATCTGTAAGGAATGGAGGGCTTTTTGATAAGCAGCAGCCGCATTCAATTGGATGGGATTTTGCCTCGAGAAACGCGAGTTTCTTTTCCTCGATGATGTTGATAAAGGAGTCACGATATGTCTGTAATGTTGTTGAGCATTTGAACCATGAAGAGGCAAAGCCTGAGGGATATTATTCTCATCTGTTGTTCGTTTGTTCTGTTTTAAAAGTGTACGCATTGGCTTCGAGTTGGTCGTTTGTTGATGCAAGGCTTGCACGTCTTCAAAAAGCTCGGAAGCAAATTGTCGAATCTCCTCTCTGGACTTTAAGCCACTGCTAAGTGGACTTCCTACAATTAAAAAAATAAATAATAAAAGAATAATTATTATAAAGATAATTTAAATAATAGTCTTCTTAGAATGAGTAGTGATGACTTTAGAAATAATATGTCTCAAGAGTTAAACTCACCTTCGATCTTTCGACTGAGTGTTTTCGACGTTTCCTTTCTACTGGAATTCTCTTCTGCAGTATTTTCGGTTGCTCTTTTTTTCAAGGACAGAATTTCTTCGGTCTGATGCTCTTTCCTATTTCCAGTGACGCTTTTCTCGTTGAGACCCTTCAAGGGCGTTTCTTCTCTCTCTCCGCGTTCCACCATCTGGTTAACGAAGAATTTCGAGCTTCGATCATCAGTCTTCGTGAAGATAGTATCGGCTGTCGTGATTTCTTGCTTTTTTGCCCTGTAATCAAGCGAACCACTCGTATTCGGCCTCTCAATTAGCAGTTGGTCCAGGGTCATCGAAATCGATCGCTGGACCTGTGCAGGAATTTCTTGCCATGATTCAAGTGTCCTTTCACGTTTTCCCTCTGAATTTGTGTAATCAAGCAACGGAGACGGCAGTTCGTGGCTGGATCGGTTCGAGAGTTCGTTAGCGAATCGCTGATTAGGAGTTGCACTAACAACCCTCAGTTGGGTAGGTGTCAACGCCATCACGAGGGCCATTACGCATTGGCATGTCATCAGAAAATACATCGTTATCTGCAATAACAACCATTATCGTTAATTCATTGTTAAAGGTATGGGTTGCTCTACCACTAGAATTAATCGGCATAAACTCTAGTTCAAATTTTCTGGAATAAGGAAATCTCGAGTCTAGAATTTCAAGATTTTGAAAATACAGATATAATGAGACCTGATAATGTGCTCATAATCTCAAAAATGATTCGATAAAAAAAAGAGTCAAGCAATGGCATTTCTTTATTAAATAGTAACAAAATAGTTCAAGTACTTTAGACTTTATCTGTGAGATACAATATATAATATAAAAAATTCGTTAATAATTCCAGGTTTTTCAGGCTTTCCACGTTATCAGTGGACAGCCTGCAGTTAAAGTTTCTCTCTAGAATTCACAATTAAAAGTTCTTGGAATTGAACAATTTTAAATTGAAAATGGTCCAAATTAAATTCTAAAATTTCACTTTAAAATCCTCGCAACAGTAAGTTTTAAGTATGAGCTTTCTAAAATTAAATAATGTAAAATTAAGATTTTGGCATTTATGTTGATCTTATACAATTCTTTCTCGTGATTAATTCTTGCTACAAACGTCTGTATTATTTTAAAAGCGCACTTAGAAATTCTCATTAAGAATTTTTCTGACGAAGAGTAAAGTGGATACGGATTTTCCAGCACCGGACGTTTGTCGTATTGTAATAAGCTCAATTAGAGAAAACCACGCCGACTCCATTATTCGAATGGTCGAGTGATCACATTTCAAGCCTTCTCAATTTAATAATAGTGCGATAACCGGCTATTCGCAGTTCTCCCTGTCCGTAATATATATATATATATATATATATACGTGCACTGTGCAGCTTATATGCAGCATAAGTTATATGAGCTTATGATAGTTCTATGCAGTGCAATGCAGACTCCTGCTGGTATAATTTCTGCATGTCTCCTACACGTTACTTCCTTGAAGGCGAAATCTTCATGACAGTTTAAGAGCTTTACTCTCGGATGCAGTTAACGGAGAGCTCTTTAGATAAGATCATTAGGCTCATTTTAATCCTTTATACTTGACTCTTCTGCAATTAGATTTAATCATTTTTATGGAGCTTAGACTTCATTTACTTTTCAAAACGGAATCTGATTCTTCAATATAATAATAGTCCAGAAAATCTGGACTCCGGTTTTGTTGCTATAATTTTGTTTTTTAAACTTTTATCTGGCTGCTGTGAGCAAAGTTTTTTGAAGGTTGAAAGATGGATTCTAGATTTCTAGAAATAACATCGAAGGAAACTTATTTCACCATCTTTTCTAATAAAAACTATTTGAGTTGAAAGAATACTGCACTCGATTTTTAAGCTGTAAAAACACAATTCCCTATATTATCTTTCATGGACATATCTCTTAAAATCACTAGATTTTTTGAGCAAAGTTGTATGCAATAGGGTAAAAATTCTACCTTCATTTGTCGTAATGAATGTAATTATATGTTCTGTTTTCTCACGATGAATATTTTCACGTGAAAATACCTGGATCGCATGAGCAATTTAATGGCACAATCGGAAGAGAGAATATAATGTAAATTATTATACAGAATTTTAGCAGCTTGCTGTACTTGCAGCTTTCAGTATTGTATTGTGGCTAATCGGGGAACAGACTACTTCATTATCACCCAGAATATTCCATTTTATTCAGCCATCGTGATCGAGTATTTCCAGAGTTTGTAAATGAATATCAAGTATTCCAAAACTTTGAATTTGAAATTATTAATGAATAGATTTATAAATTAATGTGGACATCATTTTTAAATTTCAATTCTCGATCTGAATAGAAGATATTTTCTCCTACTATTCTATCCTTTAAAAATAAGATCTGCAAGTAGAAAAGACAAGTTAGAGTCAGACGCACGGATACATACATCAGTCTATTGAATTTTGTTCATTCAAACTATTTTACAGATATAAATTTTTGAAATTAACAAAAGTGTCCAACTTGTTTGGAAAAAGGAAGGTAAGAATTTATTTTTACGAAACTGCGACATGACGAAAAGGTTTTAGGAACTGAGAAACAAATAAATTGTTCCTATTTCAAAGTTAAAATTACTTGTTTCAAGTTGGACCTGTAAGATAAGTCCGGTTAAATCAAGAAGTTGTCAGGCAGGAGCATCACCTCAAAATGCACATTCGAACTTTCAGCACTTTAGTTTGCCTCTCTTTCCTCTCTTTCCTCGATATCGTTTCTTCCTCTTTTCTCAACCTATCTATCGGACGTCAACTTAGATACCAGTTTACTCGAGACTTACCTCAGGCTACATCAATGTCAGGCGTTGCTTTTCTACCACTTTACTTACACCCTGAAACCTACGTTCTAGGATTTCTAACTTTACCTCTATTCGGGATGCTTCGAGCAACTTTTATATTATATCGTCATAGATGAGGTCAGCAGAAGTGAAAAATTACTCTTCCTGCCAATATTACAAAGGCATAAGTGGAAGACAAAGAACTTTTCTGGATTAACTCGATAAAGACTTTCTGCAGTACTGAAAGTACCGTCAGAACTGAAATAAAGAATATCAGGCAAACAAAGCTTTACAAAAAGGGGTAAGAGACTAGAATATAAACATCCTCTATTGTGAAAAATTTAAAACACTGAAATAATTGAAGTGAACATCAAGTTTGTTTGAATTTCAAATATTTGAAACTACTGCAGAATCAATATGAATAGCATTCCGAAACGTTCCTGTTAATCCTGCTAATTGTTATATATATATATATATATATATAAATCATACGTTCAGTTAATTAAAAGTTTAATGAAGAAAAAACTAAATGTATAATTATATGAATTGAAGAATGCATATTTGATTAAATCATCTGTTGGCTTCCCATCCTTTCTCTTATTCATTTTAAATTTCACTCAATTAATAATCATGCAACTCATGTTCTGACTGAAAATTCATAATGTCCCCATCGCATATTTGCTAATCTTTTATGCAGAAAGGATTATTTAATTTATAACCGATTATTAGCAATTCGACAATGGAAGAAAGTTCCCCTTTTGTCTAAACGAGGGATTTATTTCATTTTGATATTCTCTTTCATTTGAATTTTGTTTTGATTCTACAACCTTTTAGATTTCTGTCCAGTTATTCGACTTTGATTTACTTGACCTCTTTTCCACGAATCCTATTCATTTTTTCTCCCTAAATTATTACTTGTCTTTTTCTAGAGTTTCTTATTGTACCTTTTCCCATTGTATTGAATCCTATTCTATTCTACAGAATACCGTACAGAACGAAGAATAAAATAGACTGGTATTAAAATCGATAAAAATGCTTTACGTTCATTCTTTATACATTAAATGAGGATTTTGACTTGACCGGGAAACAGGGAAAAAGACCGGGAATTTGAAATCGTCCGTCGAATCCCCAGCACCTTCTAAATAAACGTAAATCCTTAAATCCAGAAATAGTAAGTCGTAAAATTGTTAATTCACACTGTGAGCCAATAATATCTTTTCAAATTTGTAAAATTCATCTTTTACTTACACGAACTATTTTCATTTTCACTAAAATGAAAAGTAAGAAAAATCTTGATAGCACTTTCCGTCGAACAGTGAATCTAAAAAGCCTCTTAGAAATATTCACAGTCTAAAATTGAAAGGTGCATGAGTAAAAGAAAACACGTGTCGCGGGAGCGCGGATCCGGCGATTCTTCTTCACACCTGTTCGCAATTCTAAGTTTACTGTCAAACTGATATCGAATATTCAGTGAGACACTCTTCTGATGGTAGTAAGATGATCATCAACCTTGTCATTTTTGACTTTCATCCTCCGAAGCATTTGATTCGCCGAAATTCAAACAATCAGTTTCTCAATCATTGGTCGTCTCCTTCCGCTTTCACGTCACGTGGCACTGAGAAGAAGATTCAGTTGGTAGGTCGACAATATGTGGAAGCGCGTAAGGTCAGCGTTACGCTGGAGAGAAAGATTTCTCTTTTCTCCTGAATCGTGGATGCAAACTGTCGAAGAGAAGGAGCTAGGGACTAAGGTGAGGTGGAAGACCTTGGAGAGGAAACAGACCTTCATTAATATTTATGCTCTCCTGCTTATTCTATTTGCAATGGTAATACAGCGAAATGAATGTGAGTGTGTCTGTAATAATATGCTCTATATATGCAGATGCAGACTCCTTGGTTTTGTTCTATCACTTGGTTCATTTGCCCTGATGAATATTTCGTTGTTCAACGGACTCTTGTTCCGCTCAAGTCCGACACACCATAACAAGAAATCGTTTATGCTTTTATCTACATTGCTGTTTTGTTATTACACTGCATATTCTTGTTTGAGAATTAAAATTTATATCTATGAATGAATTTATATTATGTAAAGTTAATTAAAATTACCAATTGCTTTAACTCACACTCCCACTTTGTTTTAGTCGTGTTGGCAAACACTGCGTGGATATTATTGCATTATTAATATTCACGTATAAAAAGGATATACAAAATAACATGATTTCATTATGAAGTTCAAAAATAAGTCGAAAATTACAATTACAAAATGTGAGTCGATATGTATACAAAAGTAATTCCTGATTTCAATACTGTCAGTAATTAATTAGCAAATCACGGTTGCTCATTGTTCGATTATATTTCAATTTCATACAACGGATCATAAGAGAGATAGTATTTTAAACAAGTTCATTGTTTCGGGCTACTGGGATTCTCGTCTTCATTATTAATCTTGAATCTTGATAATACTCTCTAAATCGAACCATTGTTTTCACACTGACGCTTACGACAAACTAAAATGAGAATAATATTTGCATCCAATTAACCCGAAGCGGTGGCAGGTATATCATATTTGTTTAATAGGTATAGAATCATGCGGTACAGATATTTGCATTTCATTCAAGAATTGTATGTTTCGGAAATCCCGCATTTTATATTCACTAAAAAACTCGGAACATTATGAAAATTAATGCAATTTCTGTATAAATAACTCTGACGAAATTCCAGGAATAGATGGTAATTGATCTATATGTAAATATTATTTGATAATAAATTTCAAAGAAAAGTCGTTTTTTCTGTATCAGGAAATTTAGACATTTAAGATCTAGTTACTCACAATTTCGTTGGAAAATAAGTACAGTTTTAATTACATCTTGCTTTTCCTTAATCGCAAACTTGGAAAGCTTTCCAAAGTATAGAAGCAGAGTTATCGAATAAATTAATTGCTCCAGGGTGAATCGTATTCGAACCGGCTTAATGCAATGCTCGATTTCAGCAGGGTCTATTGCTCTCGTGTCGAGCAGTGATGTCAAGTACTGACGTTCAAGTTTTGTGCTCGTGTTCCAGAGTGTAGAATGCTCGGTTTTACTTCAGCAGCTTCTAAATTAATCTAGACAAACTCAACCGAGCTTAGCTGCATGTAAGATGAAGACGAAACTTAATGTCAAAAGTTGTTTGGTAGGGGGTACCAACCTTGATAGCAAGGGGGGCGGGGGATGCGGATGAAATTATCATAAATTCCAAGCTAAGTTGCCGGCTCTGTTCAAATACGCCACCCAGATATAAATTTCATTGGACTTTGATTGCAGACTCCATCTCCATCCCCTTTCCGCCTTCCGTCTCAAAGCTCTCGATCATATTCTTCCCACTATTCTTCTCGATTTCTCAGACGACCCGGTTGCATACTCATTCCAAGGCCCAAGGAAGTTCATAAGAAGGAAAAATACCTATACCTGCCGAAGAAAATGCGAGAGTCGTCTGATTCATCAGGAATTATTAATGTCGAAAAAAGCTGAGCACCAGAGAAAAAAGAAAGTTGGCGACTGGGGTCGTTTGGAGCCATTTTCTCGATTAATGTTATCATATATCGATCCTATTCAGGTCGTTAAACCGTCTCTAATATCAGTCTTTACGCCGGGGTCATTCACCAAATGGGCTTCTCTTCCTTTTACAGAAACTCAGAAAAAAAATTTATCCGCTCGTCTACATCGTTCAGCTCATTTGAATTTTATATTACCGTAATAAGCACTCGTAATCTGAAGGAAAAAATTGATAGACATTTTTTTTAAATCTGCAGACGAGGGATTTAAGGATGGTTTGATTGTTCAAATGTGAATTCACTTTACTTTCATAGATATAGCTCTCCATGGAAATCCGAGTCCAGATTTTCCGAACTAAAGATTATCTAATAGAAAATTTTAAGATTTTGGATTCCAGGATTTTTAGGGATTTCAAATGAAAAAAAAAACTTTTTTTGGAGGGGAGGTGCTGTCAAATACCCATGTAGCTCTCCCTCTCTCTTTAAAAAAAATCGCTATCTTGAAGATCATCCTTTCACTTTTTTAACATCATAATCTTCTTCTATTGATATGAATGTCTCCATTAAAATTTGGGCACAAATTAAAGAAAATAGAGAGTGGTATTACTTAAGAAGACTACTTTCCCCAGAAAAAAAGGTTCATTGGATTTTCGCTTGGGACACACTTGGATCCACTCGTCTTCACTTTCACTAGATAAACTTCAGACTGATTTCTGAAATCTCTTCATTAATGTGTCAATGACTGTTGGGCGCAAATAAAAAGTACAGAAAGTCTTGAACTTGAAGCAGGTAATATTATCGTTATAAAAAATGTGTTCGCATTTGAAAATGAATCTGGAATTATATCCACTTCCTTTTAAATGTTTCAAGTGGGATTTACTCCGTCGCGTTCTTACAATGTTCAAGAAGCATCAAGTATAATTTCTCTTGAGAAGCATGTAATTGCATTACCATACTAAAAGGGATTATCGAGACATATTAAAAAATAGACTTGAAATGCTAAATCTTCACCTGCGTTTGCTCCGTTTCATTTCATTCTCATTTCTCGCTCTCGTCCCAATGGAATCGTGAGCACGTTTTCCAATTTTCGCGTCGCTGCGAAATGGAATCTACGTTTCGGTGGAAACTAAGTCAGGATATCTGCACAATGCAAAATGTTCACTACACCAAGGTACCACCCTCGACATACGGGTATCTTGCCTCTTCCTCTTCAAAAAAAAAGTTGAACTGAATTCAGAACACGCCTCGCTTGTGTAACCAGTTATCCTTCTTTTTCGCGAAATTCAGGGATAAGAGACTCTTTCTAATTTCGCAAATCTGTTAATGTCAAAAGCATTCGACTTTATGTATGTATTCAATTTTATCCAGAAATTGAATTATTATACACATTTTATATTAATGCCAGAAAAAGTCTCCTTTCTCCTCAATAAATCTACCGAATTCAAGTCTATAAATATTATAGGATTAAATAATCTGTTGCTCAAAAAAAAATTTTATATAAACCGGATACGATAATAGAGTTGATTAATCATTTAAAGATTTTCTTTATTCGATTAGGGCCATAATTAGCCAATCGAATTTCTTGAAATATCAAACCAAATGAATTCAAAAAAAGTTTCCTTTCCGTTTATTTCCACTCATGAAAAAACACAATCTTTAATTCTGATAAGAATAATCGCAATTATAATTTTGGAATTTTCTACTTTCTTCTTCCTACGTCTATGATGCAAAATTATTTCCAACTAGGTATAAAAAAAAAGTTGATTGAGTAAAAAAAAAATTAATGGCTCCCTTATGAGAATTCCTTTTTGAAATCAACAATCGTTTTAGACTGTGAGAATGCTTTCCCTATTGATTAATTTATGTTGGAGAGCGATTGTTTTTCACTCGATCATTAAGAATATTCTTCATCGTCATAACAACTAATGACAGCATATGAACATGTAAAAATATTTCGCAAACGATTAGAGCTTTCTTTTGTTTAATGAACGTGTGCGAGACATATATATTGCACATAATTTCTTTCAAGTTATAAATCACTGAAGAAAAGAAAAGATTTCCTTTACACTTCATAAGCGAAAATATAACCATTTTATTTATTATATCAAGTAAAATCATGACATTTTTTTCCGTCAAATCTACAGATTTATTTTATTTTAAATGGCTTATTTTAAATGACGATATAAAAAATATTCACGTAAAAAGTTTTATTTGATTTCCGTTCTTATAAACGATAACTTATCGATGGGTAGAAGCATCAGGCGAAATTTGAGAGGGTAAGTTTAGTGGTTCGCTTGCGGCGAAGAATTCCCTAGCTGCAGTATCGGCTATTCGACTTTGGCAGCGATTTCTTTATAACCCACTTTCGTTTCTCAGCGCCACAATTTCGGTAATAAATTTCACTTGGTTCTCATTGACAACGCGTGAACACTTTACTTTAAGAGGACGCCTTTTACTTAAAAACGGTTCCTTCGTGAAGCAAAAAAAAAATAATCTTTCTCTTTCACTTCTTTTTTTTTTTTTTTGAATGAATGAATGAATAAGAAGAAGCACCTCAAGATAACAAGTTTCAATAAAGAGGTGTTGTGTCTTTTATGGTCGATCTCTCTTCGCAATACAAAACGATGAATCGTAATAATTTAAATCTTTCAATTAATAAGAGAGGCTCTACTATATATAAGATCAGCTTTACGAGCTGTTAAAAAAATTAAGGCTTTCAATTTACGTTCAATTTTAGGTTTATTATTCTATAACTTAATTATATTTAAGTAGAATGAAAGAGAGAATTTTGGTTTGATTAAATATCGAGAAAATGTTCATGAGTCGATGATGTATAGAGAAAAGGGAGCAGATAATGAAAAGGTGAACGTTTTCTCTGATTCTTGATATGTTCAACACAAAAAATTCAGACAATGGTTTCGAAAGGAAATTAAAGTAAAGAAAAGCGAGAGCGAGTGATTCATTGCATTGATGTAAGCTATCGTATATTTTTCTACTTTTAGAAAAATATTAATTAAATAAAAATAGATTAAAAAATTGATGAAATTTTAAGCGGAATCAGGAATATAATTTCGGTAAAAACTGTAATTGGAATTTTTTCTCTTCAAATTAAAATTTTTATATGAAAAATTGAGCATTTATGCACGAAAACTATTCTACAGAGTTAGCACGTTAAAAATAAGAACCGATAACAGCCCGAAGCGACGTTTTATTTTAAACGGAAAATGATTACTAAATATATGCGTCCGTTCCAAAGCAGTCTAGTGCAGATTTCAAAAGTTGATGATGTGAAAATGCTTGATTTACAATAGCTCGTACCATCATTTGCTTGCCTTTATTCAGAAATTTTAGTACCAAGACTTTAAAATGATTTCATTCTGCTATAAACACAGGTGGAGATCAGGAGGAAAGAACCTTAATAGGAACTCGACCCTTGAACGTCACTCTTCGTCTTCCAAGCTGACGTTGTATTGATTCAATTGTGTTTTGTATAAGAGTTTCCCATTTCTCTCACGAAAAAGTATCTTCTGTGCCAATAAAGTCAAGATTATTCTTTCTTTTTGAGCAAGAATTCCAATTTTACATTGACACAAGCAATAGTGATAAAATGGTATTGACTCTTAAATTAAATAAAACTAATAACAATTTAAAAATCAAATTTTAATGAACGCTAAAAATATGTATTACAAGAAATATTGAAACAATAGAATGACAATAATCATCAGATGGAGACGGATAAGAATACTTTCATGCTCTAAGATTATTCCTCAATTTGAATACTCTGCCTCTTAGATAAGCGTACAGGGAATTTCTTTTCCTTAAAATATGAGTTGCCCCATCGAAAAAGGGGAATGGTATTTTGCTGATTTCATTGCAGCTGATGTCATGCTTAAACAGAAGCAGCTCATGGGAATTCAGATATTGATTTGACTGCGGACAGAGATAAATTGGTGGTCTTTCCCCTAGACCAATGACCTTATGCATTATGCATTTAATTATCCAGTGAGAGACATTTAAATTTTTTTACTGTCAAACCCTAAATAAGCGATCCATTAGTAGAAATTCACCATACTGTGGTGAAAGTTTCGGATAGAAATCCTATTCACTAATTTAGATTTAGAAATTTCAATACAAGTACATTTTAAAGATAATAAGTTTTTTAACATTCTCCACAATGCTCGTTCACGTGCTGGTGATGTTTTCTGCACGCAGAGGGTTATAAATCATTATATCATTTCAATTTATGTTTCCTAATATTGGGGATTGGTTTCTTGCAGTGAGGGGTGATTTAGTAGGATAGTAAAGCTTGCAACAGAGTACTTGCAATTTGCATGTCCAGCGTCTTTTTTCTTCCTTGGAGAATTGCTATTTCAAATGATATTTTGTATTTAACTTATACATTATGATAAGGACTTGATTAATTTTTAACTAAACTCATATTACCCTTTAAAAGTCAAGTTTTTAATAAGAAATTAATAATAATTCTAATAATTGTATCCTCATAAAGCAACTCAACTCTGAAGTTATCTGATAGATTGTCGGTACTTAACTTTGACTTTTAATAATTGAGTAATTTTAATAATTGAAGAGTGTGTTAAGAGTCAGAATATAATTCTCAAGTATTCTATGCTAAGAAAGGGTGGTGGATGTTGATATAATACGAAGAAGCAAGAGGCATGTCCAATGTCACGCTTAATTAATTAAATGGCGACCCAGCATCGCGAGTATAAAGTGCTCTCTGAAAATAAGTCATACAGATAATACAGATGTTTGCGGATTCTCACCTACTGGGATATCTGTAGAACTTGCCTTAATAAGGAAAATGTGTGCTTGAACGGTGCACCTTGCACGAACACGAGCTTGCATTCCACGAACGTGTGATGGCCATCTGGAAATTCTTACCGTTAATTCTATTTTTTCAGAAATTTACTCTATTAAAAATTTTCTCCTGCAAGTACAATTTCATTATAGAAATGCTGTTTTGCATAGTCTTCGGAAAATGTAAAAATCTCATTACTTTTGCTAATCTTGTTACAGCGTTTTTAGAACATTAAAATCTATTTGGCACAGTTTTTTAACAGGCAAATCAGTATCTCTTTACTCTGCAAAAAACAACAGTGTCAATATTAATATTTTTATGTAAACTATTACTAAAATGAATTTATAAGTGTTTCTCTTCTATAATTTTCTATTTGGCCAAGAAGAGAGTTAGTTATTAACCATAAACGTTAAGTCTCTCTGTCACAAATAACCCACTTAATGCACTGCACTGTGGATAATTAAAAATGACTTACGGCAAACGGTTAATCTTAGTTATGAGTTTTCACCGATTAACGTAAGTCATTTATGACATTGTCGCTTTGTTAAAGTACATGCATGAATATTAAACGAGGGTAAGTTCCAGCTAGGCAATTACGCTATTTCTCTATGCTCTTTGAAGATAGTTTCATGTTTTAACTTGTTAACTTATATTCTGTAGTATGTAACTGAATTGAATTTGTAATGATATATACGAAAACATGATTCTATTATGAGTCTTCAGTGAATATGCAAAATGAAGAAAAATATACAATATTCATGAAAATGGGATGATTTTTAAAGACTTGAATAATAAAACGTGAAAAGCAGCATATAACGTTAATTAAAAGGTAATTAAAAAATGTATTTTACATGTTTTTTAGGAAAGTAAAAAATCTTTGAAAAATTATTTATGGCTCATTCTTACAGCATCCATTCCGTTTTACGCGCGCGTGGATATTTTCATAATCGTTAATGTTCTGTTTTATTTAGACTTTCTTTCAGTTCTCGTTGAGCGTGCTTACACATAAAACAGAGTACTATGGAAACCCGTTATTCCACAGCTATCCAGACGTTTTCTTGGACGAATACGAAAAGAAGTACACGAATACGAAAAGAAGAAATTTAGTTCATTCCTTTCTGTTTTGTAAAGTGCATTGTTGTTTAGCATGAGGGTTTAGTAGATGGTGATTTGCATAACAGTTTCCTTATGCAGCATTACTTTCCATTTCGATACTGCTCTAGTTTTGCATGTTTTTTATACTACATCAAAATTCACGACTTTAGAAATACATCTCATTTTCTTGTATGTGCGTATATTATAGATGTTTTACAGCAATCTCTGCAGTCTTTTTACTTTGATATACAAATCAACCTGATCGATCTGTTGTGCGATCCTAATATTGAGTTTCCGCATCACTACTAATATCCAGAAAAGAAATTCCTTTTTTTCGTTTTTATAAATTCATGAGAAAACTGTTGGTTTGAATAATGCAGTAACATGGTCCCTTTTCCCTCTCTTTCTCTCTCTCTCCCTCTCTTCATATTTTCCTATCTCTGCGAAATGCTTGCCTTCTATCTCTTTCTTTGGCCACCCTGTGCAACTCCTCTTCTCATAATACTTCATTCAACCTTCTCATCTTACTCGACCTTTCACCCTCCTGCACTCTGTCCCTGTCTTCTTACATAGACCCTAGCACCCGTAGATACGGATTGCACTCTTAATGTAGAAGTTCCTTCCTTTTCTCTCATCCAAGCGCTTCAAGTCGTTTGTTTTGAATGAAACCGCCGCTCTGGCACTTAAACTTACTTATGAAATGCAGCTTTCATAAAGCGATTAATGCGCTGCAAAGAGTTAGTCGATATTACATTAAAGCCAGAAAAACTAAGTTCAGGTGATGAAGAAAAACCGACCTAGTTTCAGAAAAGCTGAAAAAAGGGCTGGCAATTTCCCTTCTATATTTAATCTCTTCTTCAGCTGTATTACCGTAAACAGGGG
>UCOH01000056.1:0-68268 GCA_900474275.1 Synergus japonicus
GTTCAGACATCGCCTTAACGATCTAGACCGGTTCCCAGATGATTCCAAGCCTGTGAATCTTGGAAAACTCGATTTAAGATCAAATTAGTTGGAAAATCGCAATTTTTTTCTTTCAAACTGCATTATTCAAACAAAATATAATTTTTTTCGACCAAGAACCGGTCTAGATCATTGACGCGATGTCTGAACTTAAAGAAAGTGAGGTTATCAAGTCATTTTGAACAAATAGAACCCTCACAATGGCGCCCGAATGGCCTGAATGAATTTTCTGGCAAAGGTTTTCAATTCGGGCGCCATTGTGTGGGTTCTATTTGTTCAAAGTGACTTGATGACCTCACTTTCCTTAAGTTCAGACATCGCCTTAACGATCTAGACCGGTTCCAAGATGATTCCAAGCCTGTGAATCTTGGAAAACTCGATTTAAGATCAAATTAGTTGGAAAATCGCGCCTTTTTTGTTTCAAACTGAATTTTCCGAACAAAAAATAATTCTTTTCGATCTAGAACCGGTCTAGATCGTTGACGCGATGTCTGAACTTAAAGAAAGTGAGGTCATCAAGTCACTTTGAACAAATAGAACCCTCACAATTCGACGTGTGTATGAGAATGTGTCCGCGTAAGCGGGCAGATTTTTTATTTTATTTTTATATTCTTTTTTGAGAAGAATGCGTTTTGTTAGGATTCAGAAAAAATCAATAATTTGTGCATGCTGGTTGTGTTTAAACTTAAGATTTCAAGAAGAAAGGTGATGATATTGGAAAAAACTTGAGAAGTTGAATGAATTGCAAATTGCCTATTGAAACGAGGCTTTATATTGACACTGTGATTTTGAAATCAAGCGAATCTAGGAAGCTCAAAGGTATAGAGAACACCCTCGAAAGAAATCGGGACATTCAGGAATCAAGATTAGGAGTGTTCTCCTGTATCTGCCACTCTTACCCCTTAATCACATTCTCTACTGCTAAGATCCCTGGAGTCCGCTTTTCCTTTACTTTTTCCAAATGAAACGACAGCTAATCGATAAGTCCCCGCTCCCCTTGACACCCTCTCAATCCTGCTTTTTGTTATCTTATTTGCCTCGCGGGTAACTTCCACCGACACGGATTTTCTGAACAGCCCCTTAATTCGATATACGCCAAGGTTTCTTTCTGCATCAGCTATAACGAAAATTGGATACTGCTGAATATTTTTAATCTTCTGGAAACACAATGGTAAAATCATAATCATCTAATCCTTCTTCAAATTCTCAGAAAATTCTTGAAATTTATTAGAAATCTTACCAAATTCCATAAAATCCTTTAAAGTTCCATGAATTCCTTTAAAACTATTTTAAACTCTTATAAAATTTCACGAAAACCTTAGAAATCACGTGTTGGTTTGCTTATATAAGACTACTAATTCAATTAGTCAATTCTTACTAATTCAGATAATAGAAATCTCGAAATCAGCTCAACTATGCTTCTATTTGTAAGTTGAGAATGTCTGTCTTGGGATTTGGCGACACAGATCACTAATTACTAAATGGGACCAGAGGAACGGTCTGAATGCCATTGGAACTTGCGTTATTAAACGGTTGCCTCAATTTAAAGTCAAATTGGCAGACAAAGGCCTTAAGTCTCCTGCTTGCTAACATCTAGACGGACCCTTTCAATTGAAGACCACCCAAATTGCCTTCTCGCACAGGATAACGATTCGTCCACTCTATAAGTCGATACTAAATGAAAGGAAATGTGCGTGACTAAGCATTATTTGCATTCAAATTCGGTTATAGAATCATTCTTTGTTTTACTGCATCACGTTCAAACTTGCTTATTCACCTTTGAATAAATCGGGGAACCATTCTTGTAAGTTTCATATTTTCTCATTTTCCCGTTTTCACACTTTCCCATTGTTCTTAAATCCTTACAGCATAACACTTTCAACTTTTTAAACGTCGATTTCACAAAATTATAAGGATTTTAACACATTAAGTTATTTGATTTATCGACCACACCTGATATGAAAAATTAATTTGATTAGGGAAGATACTTTTGATGTAAACTGGATCTGAAATCCAGTGAAAAAACAAATTAACTTATATTATTATATTTATTTATGCGATGATAGTCGGAGATACCCGTAGAATATGATCGACGTTAAGTAGACTGAAATGGATGGAATTATTTTGTCACGCGCTAGGCGCTGCACTCTTTGACCTACAAAAATCCAGGGACTTGAACGACAATCCCGCATAACGTTACAATTAAATTGAACTTGGCGTCGCAGCAGAAAAAGAGTCACCGACCTCGTGAGAATGGATTCAATAAATAAATACATCCATGTCATTCGAATCAGTTATTGCTGCCCCTATGATATTGGCGCCATGTGTCATAAAAGAGACCGACTTGGGACTACCAGCATCTTGCACCTACACGTTTTCGAAATCTTATTACAGTTTTCAATTTAGTTTTATAAGTATATCTTGTCACACATATCACATCTAAACTAGGAATGCTTTTTTTATAATACAACCAGGAGAAGGCTCTCAAACATGAATCCATTAATTTTCGGCTATTGTTGACAGCTTTGAGGCCTCTTAATGTTGACAACTTATTTGAAAGATGCAGGAGTTTAGATTCTTTAATATACTTCAATATATATGATAAAAATATCATGACTTCAACTTGTCAGTGATAGAAACAATAATTTTTGTACCCTATTCCTGAATTTTGGGAACTTTTTAAACCTTAATCAGCTCAGAACTCAGAACTCAGAACTTAAACGTAAAATTCCTCAGAGAAGTAAAATTCTTAATGCCTAATATTATACCGCCCTATTAATTAGAGACGACCTTACAGCAGACTTTTAATTAGTGTTAATTACGCGGAAATCGTCGTGCTCGAAGGCCCGGTTTAACGCGTTTGAATATGAAGAGTCCGGTTGAATGAAGACGAGATCATACATCCTACGCACCCCATATTGTAAAAATTGCTGGCCTCACTCGAGTTGACATCAGCACGCGACCAGCAAAAAACTGCGAGCCTTCTCGGTAAGCTTAATTATCTTGTTAGTGGGCCTGGTGCCGCTCTTAACCATAACTGACAACATCTCAGTGCACTTTGTTAGATCACTTCTTACACGCTTGTTTGGATACTTTCATCGATTTTTCTCCAATAAGCCGCTATCAGTTTACGATTTAACTTACCATCATTTCAATGAGTATTTCTCGCATATAATATATTATTATATCAAATCGAATTGGCTTTAAGATGACTTCAATTTGTATGGAGAAAAAGAAAATAATTGATTTGCTTATAGTTACATTAAGTTTTGATGATAAACTTCCATTACATTTATTGTGAAATTACAAACAGAAATTTTGACGAGTACGCGCGCGTTCTCTTTATCATCTTCAAAGGGACGCAAAAAGAGAATCTCGTCTCACCTGCGATTTGTCATTTCAACCCTCTTTCACGTCTGAAAAACTCTCCTTTATTTTCGCGAAATTTTCCCTAGAAGACGTAGAGCTTGCATTCAGCGGCGAGGACAATCCTATCTGTCGGACGGACGGCTTCGCTAAGATGTGGAAAACTTTTACGCCCAGTAAAGAGACGTACTTTCTTGCGTCTGAGTTCTTAGACAATAGCACGAACTTCTGTAATTGAAGTTACGCTCTCGCTCGCCGAGGCTAAGTTACATAAAGTTACCTCCTGTGCTTTCCACTGCAAAAGCTCGCTTCCCAATGACACTGGCGGAGCTGGTTGAATTGTACTATATATACATATATAGTAATCGTACTTATGCGACGTTTTGTAGTCTAAAACAAAACGTTTGATGAAATCGCAACAGAGCAGCGGTTATACTGCAGCTGCTGCAGTGTTAGTTCTTATTCATTATATGCTAGGAAAAGCGTCATCATTTATCATTCGAGTTATGACAGGTGTCAATGACCTATTGAGAGACAACATCGATCGATTCATTAATCCCTCGAGATTGCATCTCGATCTTGGAACATGCACTGCTTAGACTTCACTATCGTGAAAGTCATTCTTCCTTATATTGCTGAGCAATTACTTGCAGGATACTTGCCAATGTTCATGATTTTTCTTAAATTCATTTTCTCTTCATATTACATTGGAGATATGTGATGTCAATCATTATCCTGTGAGCATAAACTCTTAAACTCAAAACATGTCATCAGACTTTCTAAAAGCGTTAAAACTGTAAATTTTGATCGTCCCTCTGTGGCGAAAGTTTCAGATTAAAATCCATTATAAACCAATAATGCGAAATTTTCCGAATCATTCCGAAATTTTTAACCGCACAAACAGTTTCATCCCAGCCCAAAACGCTTTCAATCTATGGGTCTAATCCGAATGAATACGAGCGTCATCCGGAAAGATTTTTTAACAAACTTTCTAACAAGGTTAAAAGAAATGTCTGGTCATAATGACACAGGTTTTCAGAAGAATAATCGCGAGTAGCGGAATGGCGATGGAGACGATGAAGGTTACGACTGTGGGGTTTGTGAGAGATTGTATGGTGAGGAGATAAGGAGCCCTCGGAGGCCCCGAGGAAAGCTCTTTGCCTCTGGTGCACTGCAGCATCTTCTTTTCTCCTTTTCTTCTTTTTTTCCCTCTTTCCTCCTTTTCTCCTTCTTATGAATTCTCAAGCAGGCGAGTCGTGTATTGTTCCTAACTATATTTAGAATAGCAAACGTGTTGCTCCAACGCGTTGTCGCGGAATATTTTACGCTGCATTTTGCACCCCAAGATTCAGCTTTTATGGTTTTCTTATTTTCGTCTTTCTCTTTTATTCCACTCCACTTATATTCAACCTGAATGACAATTCCACATTTCTTACAAAAGAAAGTCATCATTAGTCATCAATATTCTCCTACAAATTAAAAATCATTAGTTTCCCATTTTTATTTCATAAGAAAACTATCTAGAGTGACTTGCTCTCGTATACTCGTATTGACATTGATATCTATAATTAATAAACTTTCTTCTTCTAAATGCAATTTGGATCAGCAGATTGTCAAAAATAATTAAAGAGACAGGTGTGAAGAATCTTGGAAGCTGGGCGGGGCGTGGGGGCGGCGGAGGCGGGGCAAAACAAGCTCCAGAGGCGTGATGTATCGACGGAATTCAGAAGTAAGAAGTTATAGTGACTCCCGCTCCCAACTCTGATGTACCTATCTTCTTTCATTTATTATCATCTAGTTCTTCTGTTCATCATCTTCTTCAACTTCTTCATCTTCTTGCATTTTTCATTCTTATGCATTTCGTGACCTACCAAAAATCACGATTCTCTGTATTCTGGTTCTGTACTAAGTAGAACATGAATTATTTGAAAATTTCGACAATACAAGAGATTTAAGAAACTATTTTAAACTATTTGATTGATGTTAACAAATAAGTTTCGAAATCATCGCAATAATTCAGATTAGGACATCAGAAAAATAAATCAATACTGCAATATTAAAATACTTATGCTAAATTAAATATTTTTAATTCCATATGTTTTGGAAAAGTGTCACACATATCGTAATTACCGATCAAGAGAAACTAATAACGGAAAAGGTCGTAAAAGTTGACGTGAAAGGATAGTGGTTTTCGTGAATAAATTAACGATCAATAATCGTTGGCGACAAGTACTTCTAGTTATCGAGCCAGTCGCGCTATTCTCGAATCACATTTCAGGCGTCCTTGAATTTTATTTTTTTTTTTGTTATCTCAGGTGACGTTTAAATGTTGCAAGTCAATCGGAGCGTATCGATTATTGGCATTCTATATAGTAATGGAGGTATATTCTATAATTAGCGAAATGATTATCGTTCCCCTTTCCAGCGAATCGATTCGCATAATCGCGCATTACACATTTCCGATCGTTACTTATGTAACGATGTGTAGACGTCAAAGCATCTAAGTGAATCAAATTACATTACTCTATTCTCTCAACTCTATGATCGAGCCACTCTCTCAATTTGAATTAGTAAAACTTTGACTAATTGAGTTGAAGCTAAATTGAGCTGAAAGTAGCTGTAAGTCACGTACTACCAAAGTGAATTAATAAGAGAAAAACTCACTAATTTATTCAGTAGTTTGACTGACTAATTAACTAGTAACAATTTAATTAGTAAGTCACATTAAAATATTCTTCGAACATAACTTTAATCACATAACTTCTTCGTCAACATCAATAATGTTAAACCTTTTGTAGGAATATGAATAGTGTAAATTAAAGACACAATTAAGATAAGGCATGAATAACTAAGAATGTCTGATTATGATAAGACGTTATGACTTGCATAGATGTAGGTGTGTGATTACGCCACTTGTGTGACTCATTTGTCAATGCAGTTATTGTAGATATGCACACGAGGATTCCCTTTTTGAATTGAACAGGTCGAGATATTATTGGTCATTGACACACGTCGACACAAGTGATCGATAGTTGTTACGTGAATTATAGAATAAACGCTCTCCGATGTCTTGGATAGCAAAGTAGGTCGTAACTGCAGGTACAGAGTCATCATTAGAAACACTGCTTATGTCTGATGGTAATGGTGCATTCGATCGAGTCGATATGAGAAACGATTGAAGTTTTGTCAATTAATTCTCGGTATGGTACACAAGACGATAATGTCTTCTCGTAACACTCGAGCAAGCGTGATTCTCGAATCTCGGTTCACAAATATAGTTGTTTCTTCTCGTTGGTAATATTTGATTCTGTATATCTCTTTCAACTTGTCTATAGTCCACTTAATTAGTTTTACTATACATAATGCTTCATTAACTTATCTGGGGCTGATTGTATGCCATTTTCAAGTTTGATATCAACCAAAGTCCGATCCAACTTTGAAATTAAATCTTTAATTCCCTTCTCAGGTTTATCAAGTAGCATGTTAAAACCGACAACAACCAATGGAAACCTGTTCTCCCATTTTATTTATTTTATTTGATTAATAGTTATAATAATAGAATAATAATAATCATAAAATATGAAAAGGTTTTTAAATAAATTTTAAGGGTTCCCGTGCTTCGGAGCGCAAATTCCTGCACAGTAATTTTATATAGTGGCTGCATGCATGTCGAAAAGGTGTCCAGTGGAAAAATCGACAAGCAGTCGTATGTTACGGAGAAACTTAGCAATTCAGCGGGCAATCTCGCGCGTTTTAGGGTACCGATATTTAAGGGTGGTTTTATAGTGTCCGGCGCAAAGGTCAACCTAGCCTGAGATACATCACTCCCGTCTACTTGCGGTTCCCCTTGATGGATCGAGGTTTCCTCGTCCCTGTCGTATACAGTATTAGAGTTCGATTTCTCATCGTGAGGACGGATTATACGATATATACCATATCCGTAACAGTCATAATTCACTCAGCCTCTGCAACTCGCCGGTCCACCTTTATACTTAATTACTGTTGAATTGACCTAACAATCAGATTTAGATACTTAATACTTCGGCTCTCTTTGTTCTCTGGAAACAGACAACTGTAAACAGCGATTTAATCAGTAAAAAAGGCAGACGATGGAAGAGGGTTGGAAATACCCATCAGAAGCTTCTCCACTTCAACAGCTTATCTCATGTAACTTGTAAATTTGTTTATCTCTTGTAATGTAAAAGTTTTACTGAATCTAAATATACAAATCCCTTGAATTAAATATTTCTTGATGATTCCCTGATTCGCAGTTAACAATTTTTATCCTGTTGACTTTGATGTCATAAGAAAAGCAACTTTATACCGCTACCGCTATCGATACAACGATATAAATCCGTTCCTATATCTCTTCATTCTCGATGCATTTAATCTTCGGCCACGTAAATACTTGTATATTTATACAGATGAGTACGTGCGAAATACGTGAAGCGAGGATTTATCGTCGGGTCTCTTTCTTTACTCTCACGATGAGAGATCTCGTTCCGACCAAGTGGAAGTAATCGCTTCCGCTTCTTATGCAAAGTCGAATACCGACTTTCGTCTCTCGTTGCAATTCTACGGAATTTTTTAACTTATGTCGGGATTACAATCTTAGATTCTGTCAGCAGAATTATCGTGCTGAGTATCACTGCAGGACTTTTATCTGATTGCTAACAGGTTTCGTTGACATTTCTATCAAATCGTGGGGAGTCCCACAAGATCAAAGGATCCCGATATGATAAGAATATATGATAGTCTAACTTTTATTAGATTTACATTCTGCTTAAAGATGAATTACCGCATTTTTCTTTTAAGCTCTACTTCACAATTTAAGAACATGCGATGATGATAAGAAATTTCTGAAAAATGTCACTCATCTCTCAATCTGAATTAGTTTTATTTGACTAACTAATTAGGATTATTTTCCTCGCAGGAATGTACTATTATACATGATAGTTTATTAAAAACTTTAAATATTGTATGTGTACCTAGAAAAATTGGTTTTTACAGAGATGAAAGCAGCTTTTCCGTAAAAATATTTTCAGGTAATCCCCCATTACTCTGCTTTCTGCAAAGGCTGAACGAGAAAGTTCGTTGGGATCGAAAAAAAGTTCGTCGCGACTCGCGACAAGGAAGCTCTTACTTACACCATGGAAAGCAGATATTCGCACACAAGCAAGCGGAAGACGCACATATGAGTGCGTCGGAATATCAGATGGCATTTCGTTGTATGTTTCACATTTCATTGAAACCGCCCTCATAGAAAAATGTCATGGAATATCGGAAATTGGAAAGCTTATTCATATTTTTTCGATACAGGCCGAGCACATTCATTTCGCATACCTAATACTGAGAAGAGCGGGTGAATGATGGAGAAGGGTGGGTGGTGGTAGAGCATTCATATACGTTTCATTTCTGGTGGAAAGGCGCCACGTCGCATATATTTCGCTGCCTTTTTTCAATTTCCACGCTCGGATTAAAACGCCGATGCCGAGTTCCGACGTGTCGGAAAATACATTTGATACAGGTATATATATATATATATATATCATACTTATCGCTTGTACGGTTCTGATTCTAAACGAGCATCGATTCTATCATCAAAAAAATGTAAAATGCTTCAATGTGAAAATATTCCCGGGAACTTATTGGGAAAGTCCTGGGAGTCGTGGGAGAGACTTCCGGACAGTTCCTGGAGGACATTACATGTATTCAATTCAAATTGCAAGATTTTCCTAATAGTAAAAAAGAATTATTTCAGGAATCAGGAGTTACGTCGGTATCGTGTCAGCCTAAGAAGAAAAAGAATTATAGGGTGAGACATACACTACTTTCTACAGTAGCGAAGATATATGTTTTTTTTTATAACATTATCGATTTGATTTCTCCTTTTATCAGACGATATTTATTAGCTACACCGCACAAGCTTTTATTCCCATAATAATAATAAAAGATCCTGCATTTTGGTAATGCTTACTAGCTGTCAATCTTATACGAGTGACATTATAGGGAATAGAGCGTGGTCGTTGCCATCGGGCATTGGAAATTAGACACACATTTCATTTCCTGAAGCGACTGTGATTTCCGCCGTGGCTTCAAATATTGGAAATATCGCGCACCGTCCAATTTACAACGATCCGATCGGATTTTATAAGTCGATGGAGGCAACATGCGCTTTTATAGCCTTGTTCACGACTATACCATCAACATCTGTTGCACACATTACACTGTCCTTGCAACCATGTCGGAAGTAAAAACGACGTGAGATTGACGTTTACTCATGGTATCTTCTTTTCCCTTTTCCATATCGGCTTCCATTCTTTGTGCATGATCAAAGAAAATCATCTACATATTACAACTGTTTTCATAAATTTTGAATAGTGATTATAAATGTAATCCCAGTTACTCATGTTTCAGACAAAAAACAAAGTTTCGGGAACGATAGACATCGATCAATGTAAAAAAGTTATGAGCACACAGTATCATCAAGACCAATCGACTTCTGGAACGAAGGGGAGTACTTTTGGAACTGGAATCCTGAGGCGCGAAAAAGAGCGTCACTTCCGCCCCTGAAGCACAAGGGACACGGAGACCCAGGGCGCTAGGGAGCAATTCCCTTAAATGCCCTGTCGTCCACAAAAAGCACTCCGTCTAAAAAACACCCCGACGTGATGGTACACATACAGGACCTTGCTTCTGTGTCTGCAAGCCACAGCCACTCAAGCTATTGCCTTTCGAACGCGCTCCTTCCCGGGATTATATTAGTCTTTATGGCCCCGATAAAGTGCACCGTCGATCTCACCGATTTCTGGAAAGAGGCTACAATGCCTGAACGTGACATTGCGCACTGAAATGTCAGGGCACCTCATCCCTCGAAAATCACTGCCTATTGTCGACCCGATACTTGACCCATAGCCACGTCACCCCGAATTGAATAAAACAGACTTGGCGACCTGAAACGTAATCTAAATCGACTCACTCAGCTTTTAGGAAAAACAGTACACAACTTTTGTTAACGGCTGAGGAAATTGACGAGTTATTCTTGAAAAGATTAAATTTTTCAATTATTTTTCAATTTCCCTCTGATATTTCCCTGATATATTTCCCCGACTTTCAGAAAAATTTACCTGACAGAAAAATTCTAAAAATGCGAACAAATATTCAATATTAATGCTATTGAAGCTCTGTAATTGTTTTTTCCTTAGTTGTTGTGATTTGGAAAATGAGTTGGAAATGTTTAATATAAAATGAAAAGATTTAAGAGCATGATAATACTCCAAGGTGATCTGCGAAATTGAACTCTTACAAGAGAAGTAGAGATGATAAGAACTAGGATGGGGGAGTCGTGAAGAGGACGAGAGGACAAGAAGAGTGATAGGCCGGAAGAGGGAAAGAATGGAATCGAGAAAGAGGACCCTCTCCATAAGAGTACGGTGCACTTTCCTCGAAGTGGTGACAATCATGCCTGAGACGGTTTCACAAGTAGTTCCAGAAGGGAAAAGAATCAGGGAGGACTTTTGGCTTCGTACATAAAACAAGTTACACTAGTTGGCTCTACTGGGTGTTTTCAAAAATAAGATACTTTCCTGTACTCATTTCTTTATGAATTTTTATTATTGCAAAATTCTTTATAATCCTGTGAAATTTGAAAATTCTCTACAATTACACAAAAAACTTTTAAATCCCTTAAAAAATACACAAAGTTCATTTAAAATTTTTGAAAACCTCTTGATATTCCTTAAAATTCTACAAAATCTTTTCAATATTATAAAAATCCTTTAAAGTTAAATTTAAATGAGACTGTTATTGTCGTATGTAGGTAAGACACTCATCCCTTATACGTATACGTTTTCAAGGTATAGGACCGTTAGAGAACCTAAATGGCTTTGTACTCGGAGGAAACAGTCATTTGCGATAAGGGCTCGTCCTCGTGTCTTGGGTGCTTCAAACACCGAAGAGGAGAAAGAGAAAGGGGGGTGGTGAATTGGAAGGAAATAAGAGAAGCGTGACAAAATGGGAAGGAGAGAGAACGAAAATGTTGGAGAAGGCAAGCTTTAGAGCAGGAGGCCGTACGATAGCGTTGAATAGCGACATTACAATCAAAGTAACGCGTTTTAAAGTGAGGCAGACGTTCCAGGATTCATCTGGGGCGGAGGCGATTCGGCGACAGAGGCCATAACTTTGTGCCAAACGACGCGTGATGCCTTTATGCCTTATCACGTTAAAATAAATAAATAGAATAGTCGTTTCTGACTGTGTTATAAATATTCTCAGGAATCACGACGACTTTAAATTCCGCAGCCTTCGCCCTCTTTTGAACAACAGTTTATATGCTTCCAGCCCCCTGGAGCATACGAGGGGAGAACTCTTACTTTATAACTTATACGTGCGGTTGACTTGTGTGTACGGACGAACGAGCGATTACGAGTGTTCTTAAAATATCGTTCAGAACTCTAAAGGCGAAAGCGAATAAGAAAGATTGTGGTGTTTGGAACAAGGGTTGGTATTCTTTCCCCGGCGGAAATTTCAGATAGAAAAAATTATATTATTTTGAATCCATTTCATTCCGGAATTTATATCTCGAATCGAACTCGAAAATATTTTTGGGGGAAGGCTGAAAGATGATTGACGACGAGAAAGAGGGGAGGGACAAGTATAGTTAATTACAACATATGTTCAGCCGGTGGCGAGGCAGTAGTAAAGGTCCATGTTTACCCAGCCGAAAACCTTGATAGAGCGAAGACACTATATTTTTACAATATAGAGAAATCTGAGAGATAAATACAATTTCTGTACTTTCTGTTATAGTCATGATGGTATCCTTTGAAGCGAAACAATTTAAGGTTTCGCGAGAACTACTGGTGTGATCGGTGTTTGCGTGTATCAGTTTCAAAAGCGAATACCCACATCTATAGACGTCGAGACTCCTGGATTCTGTGCATTGTCGTTATTTATGGTCACGTCAAAATCCCTCTCGAGCTGTTGCATGTCCGATTCAATGGTATCAATTACAAGCTTACGATCGAGTTCGCCAGGACAACTGTTACTCAAGTGTCTCCAACTAACAGAACGAACTGTCCGTTACATCCAGTCAAAGCTTTACGGTGGATATTGGAAACTTCCTGTTTTAGGTGGAGTTTAGCAACATTGCCGCACTGCATTCACTACTAGGTCTTGTGATATCGAAACCAATCAACTGCGAATTTATCGATATCCCTAGGCTTGCTGGGAACGACATTACGGACTGACATTACAAACCTTTGTAAAATGTAAATTCTAGTGCAATGCCACTGTTACATACATTATTATTCAAATTTCATGAAATGATTTTAAAGTCATGAAAAGCTCTTGAAATCCATTAAAATCGCTTAAAATTTGTAAAAATCACATTTTTCTATAGTGATGCTAAAAATTGTTAGCAATCAGTATGATGAAGCCTTTATTACAAATACTTGAAAGTTGTCCAGATCATTTCAACATTTGCTATCTCTTTGAAAATGTTCATCAGAGTATTTAGCACCATGTTCTTTGTCTGACGATTGTATTAGAAGGGTTGGCATCGTGGAGAAATCCTCTCATCCCCAGTGAGACCTCGCGAGTTTCACCCTGCCAACCAATTAGTCTAGCCGAATCACAGGACGAGTAGATCATCTCCGGCAGAGTTTCATGTAGGTTCAAGCGACAATCCCACACTTCGTGATTTATGTTTGCCATACATTACCCGAGCGAATAATCCCACGAAAGGGTGCATTGCATCCTCTCTCTTCACCCTCGATGTAACCCATTACGAGACTCGCTACAGTTTCACTGATCACTCTATTTGTTACAATTGAAATAGGAATACCTCTCATTTGAAATCCATATAATACATTTAGGACTTTCCATACTGACTTAAAAAGTATTCAGTTCTCCAGTTTTTCGATTTCAGCTACATGGAGAAAAATGGATATTCAGGTTGACTATCTATACAGTGTAAAAGGCATCAAGGCAAAGATATTATTATATAACAATGTCTTTATACTTTAAACTATGATGACTCTTTTTCATTTCATCAAAAAAAAAGACATCTCACAAAAGAAAGACAGAAGATTTGTCATTTGAAGAGCGTCATTTGACGCTCATTTGATCATCGATAAAAGTGCAATAATAGGACAGCAAGTCTGATTTCGAATTTCGCGAGTTCCATCAGTTGCCAATGTGCATTTCGAGCGGAACCGGGACCACAGCACGTGCGATCGCCGCTGGCGGGTGTAGCGTGTAATAGTTTAATTCATATGTAAATGGAGTGGCAGACCGCAGTGAGAAGAGACATGGGACGCCAAGTGAAAAGGGCATGAAGGCGTCGCTCGTATACTAGTACGAACGACTTCATAAATCTGCAATAGGATATACTGCATAATTAGTATTGCGCTCTACTGAGAGCCACCTGCATAAATCATCGTCCCCGCTTTTACTCTTTCGCACGCGTCGTTCTACGTGCGAATCAATTAACTCGAGTTCTTAAAGCTTTCTCTTGAGTAAAAATAACAGTTAGCTAGTTTAATGTCATTTGATAAATAGATAAGTGTTTGTTATACTTAAAACAAATAACGAAATTATAACAACACTAGAACCCGTGCAAAAATCCTAGGGTTCTGACGGGGTCCTGGCCAGTTTTCCCTAGTTTTACACAAGGATAAAGGAAAAATTTAGTATGTACTTTGAACTTTAGTAATTTAGTTTTTGAGTATTTTTGGGACCTGCGCAGGTTTTTTTTAAATGTTCTTGCTGAATTTCTTTAATTACCGTGATTAATTCTGAACAATTAGGGAACGTCTTGTAGAGAGGTAGAATGTTTGGCAGTTTCCTTAGAGGTTCGACATAACTCTTTGATGTATATAAAGTAGCGTAAGCAGCAGAGAAATATAACACATGAGGAGCTTATTTCTTGGTAGGAGCTTTTCCCGCATCCACGCCATTGAGGATTAACCCAAGAGCTGTAACCGCCATCCGTGGCCGCAATTAGTACGACACTGCATGGAGTGGTTCCGTTGAGGGTCTGGGCCAACCCCCGCGATAGCCATTACAGACAGTTTGATCACCGGACCTAACGAACGGTTAACTGCACCTAAGTGCCCAACGCAATAAAGGGAAAATCTGAATCGACTGATTTAAGAGTGCATTTAAGTGCTCTTCTTTACTTTATTTCATTTTTTTGACTGTTATGTGTTTCACTCCTCTATCTCCTCCTCCTCCTCTATCCAACATAACTTTACAGCTAGTTTAAATCTATGCTTTCACGTATCCTATTATTTTTATGTATTTCGATTTTCTTATTACGATATTATTGCTAGCAACCCTTAACGTACGTAACTCGAATGGTTATTAATTGCTAAATGCGAAATACGAGTCGGTACACCCTGTACAAGAAGTTGACTCGTTGCGAGTAGAGGTAAATTAAATATTTACGCACTTTCCATTAGCGCATGGGTTTATACTTATCGGGGATAAAGTTAAAGGGGTGTCCCGAAAAGCCATACTCCAGACACGAGATAAAATGTTCTCCCCAAACTCTCTCGTTTACTTTCACCTTTGTTAATAGTCTGGTCTTTTATGAATACAGAAAATTATACGCATAAATACCGAAAATAGAGAGAAACGAAAAAGTTCATTACACCAATATTGAAAAAAGTGTTGATTATTGCTAATTGTATTTATTGTGTTTGTGCAGGGTTTAAAGTAAATTTTCGAAGAAGGTTTGCTGTCGAAACCGCAAACAATTTGCCAGAAGGAGAAAAGTCACTAAACGGAGTTGTCCCATGTGGATTTACACCACAATACTTTTAAAGCGTCTACTTTCTCACTCTGAGTTTTCCCTCTTCACTCGAGCTTAAACCCCCAGCGTGCACCAGGATTTATGTATGCCCGGAGGGAAAAAGAGGAAACCCCTTCACAATCCCCTCCCAGAACCATGCATGTCCGCGTATCGTTTACCCGTTATTTATTTCCGAAAATTTTAAAATTATGCCGCATTTAATACGCCGACCGCCCGATCCCGTGTTTTATTCATGTCGCAATAAATAAGAGCAAAGTACTGTTTAAACTGGCGAAAGGGGCTACGGAGAAAGGAAAATCATTCATCCCTAAGAGTTACTTCTTTTCAAATATATTCCTTAAATAGATCAAGTATTTTCTATTAAAATCTTATTATTTTATTTTAAAATCAACTAAAATATCTTGACATTTGTTAAAATCACTTGACTTTAAGTCATTAAAATAACTTGAAATATCTTGAAATCATTTTATATTGCTTGAAAATTCTCAAATCACTTGAGATGTCTCGAAATCTCTAGAAAACCACTGTGTAATAAAAAATGTCCTATTATTCCTTGATTACGAACTGAATCCAAAATTCGATTACATTATCTCTGAGCTCTTGGAACAAGTTAATTATTAATTTTCAGATAGAGTTTTGTCAACCTGGTGTTCGAGTTAAACTAGTTAAAGAGAACGAGGTGAAAGGGGAGAAAGGGTCTCGCAGATAGAAGAAAGAGCCCTTGGCAGATGGTACCCGGGGGATATCCTTGCTCGGGATATCAAGGGTTATGGCGACCACTATGGGGACACCATCGTGGGCGAGTAAAGGGTAACTGATTCTAATCACACGCCCTCGGTGTACCGCTCGGTATGATGAATGGGCGAAGTGCGCCCTGACTACCGAATGCGCAGACACTGTCTGGAGATATTAAAATTGGCATGATTGATCTGCAATCTGAATTTTAGAGGAAGCGTGGCATTTCAATATCTTTCAACTACGCAACATCCACCAAATGTGCTCAGCCACTTAATTCAATAAATAAATGTCAAATTTTAAGGAATTTTTATATTTTACGGAATTTTAAAGATTTTATTAAGATATAACCACTATTGAATTAGTAATAATCTACACTATTAATTAATTCATTAATTCAGATTGCCAGGGTGTGTTTCTTTCTTTAATACTTTGTAAGTTTTGACAGACCCTAGTGTACAACTACAAAAATAAACATGAGGAAATCGTAAAGTCGGGTTTTTGATCAGTTCCGGGCAATGACTTTTACCTCTGATCTTCCGAAACTTGGAAAAAAATCATTATTTTCTACGATACATGGGGTAGTTCATTGGATACGGTCGACATGAGGTGAATATCACGCGCACCGACCGACCGAAACAACGTGACCCGGACTCACATATATTTCAGAGCGACCTCGCGGGTAATACTGCATGGCCACTTTGGCCAGGACGTCGTAAAATCTATTATTTAAGCGACCACCAAGCAAGGGGCAAGGAGTTCGCATCTAATAGCGAGGGCGGCACAAAAAGTATGAGCATAGTATGATTAGTGGAAAAACTTAAATCGTTAAAAAGCATCGTAAAGTAAAATTTCATTCGCGTAAAAAGAAATTGTACCCGATAAATAAATACTGGGAGAGAATGCAATTCTAGATCAAATTATTAATTATATTCTTAGCTACATAATACCTTATTTCTATATCTGATAAGCTTCTTTATAATGATTAATCTGAGAGTTTCAAAATTCTTTGCTTTAAAATAAAAAGCGTCGAAATAGGAAGATTTTTAAACGATAGGTGTACCCTTGTGATATCTCTGGCTAGAAAATCCTGCCTATAAACAAGAAGGCTTAAGCGTGGAATCCTCGAAATGACCGAAGGGTGCTCTATAAGAAGAAATCTTACATTCAAAATGTCCTGGATAAGACTGAGGGTTTTGAATGGGTGGCGAATGACAGCGGGGGTTGTAGGCTAAGATAGGTAAGAAGGGTGGTTCGGTTGTAACATGCAAATTTGAACCTTAAGGGTTTTATGTCGAGCGATATCTTTGAATCATCTTCCCCTGCGGGAACAACCACGCCATGATGTTAGTCCCCAGGGATACTCGGTTGATCTTATCCGGATCAAAAGTGCCACGCGAAAAAAGGGAGATCTTCTTTCCTACAATATTGGCACGTAAAAGTGCTTGACCCTTTTTGACAATCCATAAAGGAACTTGGCTTTCGACCATTTCTCAACCGAAATTGATTTCACATCTAGTAAATTATTTTTTAAAATACCCTTTCAATAATTACGTACTTTAGGATTATGCGATAAACCTGAGTAATTGAGGAACAAAGGAAATATCATAGAGAATAAATTACTGTTCTGTAATGCGATTACAGTGTGATTTTGTATTCTGATTGTAGCATTGATCTAATTCTCGAAAATTCTCTAAAATGATAGAAAATTTGCAGTATTTTAAAGGATATTAAGGGATTGAGAAATTTGTAAATTTCAATCATCATTTATTTTAACAAATTCAGACATCATGTTCTAAATGGTACACATATAAAATTGAAAATGATTTTAATGCACCGCCTCATAACTCACGAACGAGTTGCATTCAGCACTGCGTATTTTTATTGGTTGCCGTCAATCTAGATCGCAATCTAAATTGAATCGTTACGGACTAAGTTTGAAAGCGCGGCTTCTGTAAACACAACGCGCCCTTCCAAAACGAGGTTTTTTAAAAGCTGCTTTTACTGAATATGACTGAAAAGTCCCGATATAATGATAGAGAGTTGATCATTTCCTCCTTTTTTTTACTTCACAGTGTTTCAGAATTCCGGTTATTGGATTCTTCCGAACAAAAATAGGGTCCAAATATCGCCTATCTGTCAATTTATGACTCTAAACACTAAAGTTTGCATACCCGAAAATCTTTTTTTTTTTCATTCTTTTTTCATATAACTCAATGACAATTAATTGGTATCATATTGACGATTCAATATAATATAATATAATAATATTAATAATAATATTTCAAGAATTAAAAATTCTCAATTATTTTTTCTACTAGTAAAAAGTGTACAAAAACGAGAAATCAATTGTAACTAACTAATTAATTAATTGTAATTAATTTCTTAATTGCTAGTCAATCAAGAAATTACTGCATTACCCCATTTTTCGTATATAATGCTTTTACAGCTTATAAAATATAAATCAGAAAAGCAAGTGTCATTGGATTTGAATTAGAGGCATTCAGAAGTCTTCGAGAGCAAGGACCAAAGACCCGATTCAGTTTATTGGGTGGCATTGGTAGCGTGCAAAATGAGAACCGTACTAATTGAGATCTGGGCACAGGACCTCTGAATATCCGTGTATAGTTATACACGACGTGCCAAACAATAACTATTTGCTTAAAGCCACCCCTTCTATTTGTGCAGGCTGCCTCTAGAGCTGGAGGCTGAGGGAGTTGCGGAGGTGGAGACGAATGTTCCCTGTTCGGTGTTCGTGGTGACGTCGTCGTGTCGAGTCGATTCCATGGGTAGTAGCTCTGATATCAGAGGAGGACTTTAAATTAAAGGACGTCGCATCGCTGGTTCTACCAAACAAACTCCGCAGAGAACGTTATTTGCTTACACCTCGACAAATTGAACCCACCCTCTCTTCTCCAACGTATCCATTTATATGCTGTACATAAATGAGTATTGAGCACAAGTGCACACAAAACTTATGTTAAAATCTTATTTCTTTTAACATTTTCTTATTTTCTTCTTTAAATTATCCATCTATAAAGTTGATCGTTAGATTCAACAAAATATGATAAACTCAGATCAATTGTCAATTGCAATTTTCAACTAATTGTAGAATACATAATAATTATAAATGATGACCTTACATTAGAGAATCTGGTTGTTTGCACAACTGGATTCTAGTTCTTTACGTGCTTCTTGTATTCCTCGTATTATTAATTTTCTTCCTCTCGAGTTCTTGACTGATGTTTGTGTATCTTCCACTGCACCATCTGAAGCATCCTTACGTACCTGGTTGACGGATCAAGGACCGTACGATGTTTTACACAAACTCTCAGTCTCTACATACACAACCTGCACATACGTCCTGTAGACATTAATTTTCTTCATTCCTCTCAAAGAAGGTCAATTGCTCGTTTTGCATCCAGCAAATTGCGTCACAAAATGAAAAGATACTTCTAAACAATATTACCCAAGAATCGAATTTTTAGTTTTATCCCACTTCCCTCCGACAAATTTCAGATGTAAATATGTCAACAGAGATTGATTAAGTATTTTTCCTGTCCTCTCGAGCCTGCTCAGTAACTGACTTGAGATGCCAAGACAATTTTCCGGTTTCATTATATTCATATTTATAGTGGATATTTTTCTTTTCTTAAGCAAAGAACTGTGCCAGAGGTACCGTAGAAGTATCCTACTTTAGAGATTTTTTCGTTTGTTAAGAATATGAGAAGGTGAATTATTGAGAGATAGTACAATAATAATGAAAATGCCTTATGCTAAAATTAACTTAAAATCTCAATAGAAATTTCATAAAATCTCTTTTAAATTCCACTTTAACACGTGATTAATATTGTTAGTTTAATAAGATTGAAAAAAGGATGCTCAAAATCCATATGAAAGTACTTTCTTTTTTCAGGCTATTGATTTCACCAAGTTCCACCGACCGACTGAAGTGACGAATGATTCGCGGAATCGCGGGGAGAAAACTTTTATTTCCCGCGATATCTACCACGGCAGTTATTTATTTCGGACGTGTATTATTGTTGTTTATTATCTACTACTCGGTACATTTAACCTACATCATTTCCTCCCCCAACGTGGTGAAAGCGATTTCTCTCGGGAAATATCACGGAATTTCCGGTCGTCAAAAATTTCTTGCTTTCCCATCTCGGACAAAAAAAAAACGTGTAACTTCGACAATTCACATGCAAATAATGGCTTACAATTAGTAAATGAAAAATAATTATGCGATGGAATGAATTGATAATTTTATTTTTTATAAGTCACAGTCTTGCGATTACATTACGTTATTATTTGTTTTAAAATTCAGATTGCAAGAGAAGAAACATACAAAGTCACGTTTTCTTGCTTTGAAGCTCATACTGTATTTTTTCCAGAGACTTTCCTCGAGTTTCAGGCATCATGCAAAATAAAGAAATCGACCCTGTTACACAAGATACTGCGAATATCCAAAAAGTACCATATATTCCAACTATGGCATTAAGTTCATAAAATATAAGGCCCATGACAAAGCTACACAAGTTTTCCACAATAACTCCCATGTTAACAGCAGTTCCTTTAACATTAAGGGAAAAGAGTTCTCCTGGCATTATGTAAGATATGGGTCCAATACCAGAACAGTATGCAAGTTCGTACAAAATTAGACATGCCAAAGGTATCCAATTAATTGCAAATACACTAATACTATATTTCTCCTTCACGAAAAAGAATAAGCCAACGGACATTAAACATAGGGTGCAGGTAATTCCAGATAACAAAACGAGAGTTTTTCTATTTACTTGATCAACGAATCCAATAGCAAAGATTGATGAAAATAATTGTGTTCCATATATTGCAAGTGCAGAATACTTCGGTTCTAAATCAAAACCAGTAGTACTGAAAATATTCTGAGCGTATGCACCAATTGTTACTGCCCCTGTCAATATCTTAGTTGATTTAGCAATAAACAAAATTATCAAACATTTACGGAATACCGCTGTACTAAATAAATCCATGAGAGGCGTCTTTTTCACTAGTTGGCTTTCATCCATTGCCTCTTTCATGTTTTTCATATAATTTTTCACAGACGCTGTTTTCTTCAATCCTCGTAACTTCATCAAAATTTGCTCAGCTTCTTGATCTTTTCCGTTCATGAGACAAAAGTAGGGTGTTTCAGGCATAAAAGGAAAAGTAAAAAGAAATATCAGAGGCACTGGGATGCACATAAGATTCATGGTCTTGTATGATACAAAAGCACCAAGCAATCCGATATAAAATATGCCTACAAATGTTGATACTTTGAGGATTGTTCCAAGTATTCCTCTTATTCTTTTGTCAGCAATTTCAGCTATGTATACTGAGATAAAGTCGTATAGAGCACTTTGAGCAAATCCGTGACAAAATCTTGCTAAGTAGATGGTTCTGAAGTCTTGAGCAAAAATAATCAAGAGCCAACCAATTACTTGGAATAAACTAAAGAGCAGGTATGTGTATTTTCGACCTAATTTGTCGATTATGTTTGGAACCAAAGCACAGCCGCAGACAATTCCAACATACAGTAAAGAGTTTATCCAACAACTTTGACATGCTGTTACAGGGATTTCTGATTTTGAGCTCTCAAGGTAGGCTAATGCTGGTGAAGTCCAAACTAAGGCCATTCCACATCCAGCCACCGCAAAAGAAACTGTGGATAAAAAATAACGTATAGAATAAAATATATTTTTCATACGACTCAAAAGAGGTTGATTCGTCAACTTAAAAATCCTCAAATTCCCTTTAAATTCTTAGGAACTTCTTAACATGCCTCCCTAAAAATATCTCGAATATTTCATATATATTATTATTTTCATATCTGATTGGCTTTGGAATAATTCGAAGTTGTAAAAACAAAAAAAAATAATAATTGCGCGCGTATTGGTTTGCACTATTCAAGAATTTCTAACTTACCACTTAATGTACAAATATATTGGAAAATTGGACATTCTTTCTCCTTCAACGTGTCCACACTTTCATTAAATTTCCTTGCTTTAGAATCCATAACTGACGACTGTCACAGTCTTAAATGATACATTTCATCTAATCCAAAGAGACTGTAGTGTGCGAGATAATGATAAGTCAAAGCTTCGTATCTGCATATATAGAGAAATTTATTGCTGTTATTGCATAGTACCTTGCATTCATCGTAACTTATCGCTATACGGTATTTTCTCGTTGTCACCAATAATTTTATATTATAAAATTAAAAGAATCAATGTTAACAATGGAATATAATAAAGATGATCAAATCTAAAACTTTATTAAGTTATTTAACGATGTCGTTGCAATGAATTACATACTAAATGATGTCATTCAATTTCTTTTAAGACAATTCTTAGGTAAACTATAAGAAGAATTTATTAAGTAATACATTAATTTCTATAATAAGAATTTTTGCAGAAAAGTTTTCATTTTACTAACAAATATTGCCAATTATATATGGCTGACGCTTAGATTTCGCTTGGATTATGAAACTTTTATTAATAAAAAATTATTTAGAAAAGAGAAACAATATTTGTTAAGAAAATTTGTTAAGAAAAAGATATCATAAGCTGGTACGATTCAATTCGGCTAAAACATTTAAGCGAAAATAAGATAATCAAATTAATTTAAAGTTCAAGAGAGTTGAGATTAATTTCGGTTTTTGTGCTATATCATCAAGTACATAATATAAGCTGATTGATTATTTTTAGAATTTGTGAATATTTTTTATTCATCACATATTGAAGAATCACATAGGATAAATTGTTCAGGAGAGCAAAAAAACCTTGTAATTTTTTTATTTTATTGTTTTTTTTTGGCTTTATTTCTAAAAACCTAAAAACTAATAGAAGAATTTTGCGAAACAAAAAAAAAACATTTTCAATTGTTTAAACAATTATTCATGGGTTGG
This sequence comes from Synergus japonicus, assembly GCA_900474275.1. Lineage (NCBI taxonomy): Eukaryota > Metazoa > Arthropoda > Insecta > Hymenoptera > Cynipidae > Synergus > Synergus japonicus. Next base: position 22,884 of record UCOH01000056.1, read on the forward strand.
AATTTTAGAGAATGTTTAAGATAATAAAACGTGTTTTGAGAAAAATAATACTTACATGGTTATGCTGTGACACTCTCCATGTGATTATCGCTATCTTTACTTTCTGACTTTCAGACATCAAGTCGAGAACTGTCTTCTTATAGTCATCTGCAGTCGTTTCGACAAAAGTTGAATAACAAACTATACCAATGTTATCACCAAGAAACTTTGTGTTGAACGATATAATGACAAGAGAATCATACGTATATATCAGTTATATTACTAATTAATTTGAACTTTTTGTCTGATGAACCCATTTGACTTATTGAATGTCTTTGCATTAATAAAGCTAGCCTTTGCATATATTAAAAAACCTACACTTAATTGTTATTAATTATTATAAACATGAGAATATTAACATGAATTATAAAGATATTTTCTAATCAAAACGTTTTTTTCATCAATGGACTCATAGTTGAACTTTATGTTGGACGTTTGTTGAACGAGAACGAGAGAGGTAAGCTGCGAAATAAAAAACATAGATACTGTGATAAAAGTAGCATGATTCTTTATTATTGACTAATTGTTCAATTACTTAAAAGCTAAACATAAAAATCCAATCAATGTCCAATGTAGCGCAGAAAATGAGTGTATTATCTAAATACGTTTTACGAAGACCAATTCTGGATCAAATTGCGTACATATTTTCCTGAGTCAGTTAGATCTCCTTCAGACCATCCTCCATCAGCACTGGCGCCCGATTTCAGAGCAGAAGCACCTTCAGCTTTATCATTGATACTCCAGTTAGCGTTGCTAAGTTTATTGGTCTTCAAGAAATCTGCCCAGTTGTTGGATTCCTGTGTATCAACACCTCCATTTCCATCGGCATTAACTGCTCCCCATTCTGTCACAAACAATGCGACATTTTTACTAAGGGCATTTGCTGCCTTGTTTCTCAAATCCTGTTTGTGAGTACCGGCATAAAAATGAAGAGTATATGCAATATTCTCAAAGCCAGTAATGGGGTCAGCTGCAGCGATATCAACGTCCTGGGACCAAGTGGATGTACCCACTACAATTAGGTTGTCTGGATCAATTTCTCGGATTGCTTTAATTACAGCTTCAGCATATGGCTTGATGGTGTCCTTCCATTGGACATCCTTGGGTTCATTCCAGATTTCATAGATGACGTTGTTCTTGTCGCCATAGGTCTTTGCCATTTCTTGGAAGAAAGCAATAGCCTCAGCTTGATGTTGAGATGCAAAATGTGAGTGCCAATCAATGATGACATAGATATCATTTTCAATTGCAGCATCAACCACAGTCTTGACTCTAGCTTTGTTGCTTGCAGGATCTTGCAAATAACCACCATTATCTTCTACTCCCATAGCAGCGCGTACCAAGTTAGATTTCCAGTCGGTTTTCAACCATTTCACCAAATTTTTGGTGTAGAATTTTTCACCACCCCAGCCATTGTTACTCCAGAACAAACTGTTACCAGCTATACTTCCTGGTTTGCCGCCAATCAATATCTGATTTCCTTTCACAGTTATTGGAGCAACATCTGTAACAAAATATTCATAAATTTATAATTATCAATATAAAATTGGGAAAAATAATACTGGGATCTACATAGAAAGTAACTAAAGGCATTTAAATTATATTTTACACCCTTGCAAATAATAAATCTCATCATTACACTATTGAAAAATATTCTAAACTCGTTGTGAATTCGATTTCATAGAATTTAATGAAATATCTAATGATTGTGAGAGATTTTAACTGTTAAAAAACTTCAAGATGTTTCTAGGGATTTTTAGGGAGATTTCTACAAACTTTAACATGGATTTGAAGAGGTTTTGAAAGTTTTTCTGAATTTTTAACGGTTTTCATGAGGTTTTTTTGGAATTTAAAGAAATTTTAAACGACAAGGGCAAACTTACCAGCAGAACTGATGGCCAAAGAGCAGAGGAGAACAGCAACAACGAGCTGCATGTTTTTGAATACAAATAGCTTTTTCTATTTGAAATTCCTCAAACGACTGATAATCTTGGAAGAAAATCTTACCATTATATACTACACGCACTGTATACGTCATGGCTAATAAATCACGTATTGTACATTGACGTTAAATAGAATTACAATATTAAATCGTTAAATAGCATGTGTATGTATATTAATTAGTATTATTCAAAAAATATCTATCATTGAACGTGTTCAGCTGAACAAACTTTATCCAGAAGTTGGTGATACCTGGTGATACTTTAGATTTCCATGAATATTAAGGAATCAAATAGTGAATAATCATTGCAAATATTAATATTAATAATACCAAAGCTACTTAAAATCTTTAGAAGTGAATCTTCATATTTTCTTGCCTTTCTGAGATATTCCCCAAAACTTTCTTTATGAAAATTTTTTTCACTCGCATTATGCATAAAATGCATAATGCATAATAATGTTAAATTATGCATTTTTGTAATAAACAAATTTTTTGTTTAAAAAAATGACTTTTTCCTCGATTTTCAGTCTTGGAATAAAGATGGTTTTTTGCCACATATAGAAATTGTGATTCATAAGAAAAGGACGCATCAGTTTTACAGGGCTTAATAGTCAAAAATAGTCTTTACGCTGCACTCTATCCTAATTTATTATTTAATTTTCCATCAATTCATATTTAGCTTAGAATTTATGTTGCTTACACAACCTAGTTTGTACAAGTTTGTTTATACAAGCATTATGATAACAGCTTCGATTTCTTTGAGGAAACATGCGTTAATCTAAATCATGAATTCTAATATGCATGAACCTGTCAATTAACATTCAGTCAGCCAGACGAAAACGTTTCTGTGTTGCTTTCTTTCGTCAAAGATCACATATCAAGAACGAATATAATTTCTTTTAAATTTTTTACAATTATGAATCGAAACCCTTAAAAATGGTTGTTTATCATAAATAATATGTATATAACTATCTCTTTAAAAATATTCCAGATCAATTGCAAAGTTTCTTCTCATACACAAGTTGTTAATTAATTTATTGTTTACATATAACAATCCGTTCTAGATTACATTAGTTTTTAAATAAGATATAATATGACAAATGACGTAAAATATCTTCGATGATATTTTGTACTACATTTCTTCCATAAAATCACAATTTATGGTACACAACGAATACTGTATATAGAATGCTTTTACCCAATTAATTGAACTCGGGATTTCTGTGTAAATTTATATCCGAACAATATAACTTCGCGCAAAAGAATATCATTAAACGTTTTGAAATTTAATCAATAAATAAAAATTGGTTATGCAATGGCTAAAATACAATGATATGAAGCTATCGAAAGTTATGCGCTAATTAATAATTGTGAACTAGGTAAATTAATATATATGCTATTAGTAGTCGTGAGAAAAACAGAACCTGTGGTTTTACCCTAAATTATTACTAAACAAATTAATTTCACCCCTATAATAAAAATTGTAAGAATTGAATACTCAATCGTATCTCTCGATCAACAGACAATTCAACTACTAATTTAAACAATAGCATCTCAGTAATAATAGAAAGTAATACCATTATAGTGACAAACAATTGCTTGCAGGTGGAAAATCAAAACTTGACCTGTTCCAGCTGTTCACATGTTCACATTTCAGATTGCACATGTCCAGCTCCAATGATTTTAATATTCGATATTACGATACTTCACAAATCCACCCTTTCTCCGCGTCACGCTTCAAATCTTTTTACTCGTCCTGTAATTGTGTGGTCAAAAAATCGTTAATCAGCTCCTGTGAGGTATATATCCAGAATAAACAAATAAATTATCCAGAATAATCAGGATATATCTATTAAAATTTTTTGAACTTCAAAACTCTTGGATTTTTTTTAAAATCTTTTAAATAAAGAGTTGCTCATTGTATAATACTTAACTTTCTATAAGATAAGGTCAAAGAATTTGAATAACGAAATAAATTATCGTACTCGAATAAAAAAAATTAGATCCCGTAACGAACCAATCTAAAAAATTGAACGGCATCTGCGCAGGGAGGAGAAATCCCCAACGTGACAATTGTCGCGTCCGTCAACGAGTAGGTGGAATAAAAAAAACCCACAAGACAGCCACAGGGGTTGGAGGTACCGGTGGTTGACGCGAATAGGACGAATCGACACAGGGTGTTTTAAAACGAGTGCTATCGGTAATCGAAATCGCTCGGGGGTTGCTCCAGGGAGATTCTGATTCCAAGCTCGAGGGTGACCAGCCGCGAACATTCTGATACCCATCCCTACTTCACGATCCTTGTCTACCCTCCCTACCTACCCTTCTCGAAACCTGCTGCGGGTGCTTTGCTCTGCCGACAGCAAAATCGAGATTATCGACGACCCCTTGGCGATCTAGCAGCTCGTAAATACCTTCTCATCGCTTTCACAATGCTACCAATTTTTTTGTGCCATCCATACTTGCACAAAGCCCTAATCTTATTCTTATAATTTTACTAATTAAAATTATAATTATATAAAATTTTACTACAACAATTCTTCTGAAATCCTTCGATAAAATTACCTGTCCAACTTTAAAATCCTTTAAAAATCATAAAAATTACATCCTAAAACCCTTTCTAGGCTTACATAGTGAAAAAAAATCATACCATTGGTCAAAACCCTTGGTCAAATTTATTAAATTGAAAAATTCAATAAACCTTGAATAAAATTTCACTGGTGAGGCATAAAGACCTTAAATTTAATTTCTAGGGTGACAATAGCGAATCTAAAAAGTTCGTTGGAACTCTCCTCATCTACCACAACCTCTCGAAGGGTTAAGAATATTTCCTGCTTGAAAACCACGAATTCGCTATAGCCGCAATAAATAAATTAATAAGTTCCCTCATGCGTTCGTTTCCGTTTCCGTTTCTAGCTCGACAGAACTTGTAAGGAATACAAAAGTCAAGGCACAAATGGCATAAATAGTAAACGACTAGAGGCACCCTCGCGGCAATTATCGCGCGATCGCATAGGGTGATTATTTAATAATTCTCGAATGTTGTGCGTGGTCGCTTTTAATAAAGTTAACTTCGACTGGAAACCAATGCACACATCAGTGATTCTTTGGGGGTGCAACGCGCCATTGCTGAAATCCCTCCAATAACTCGATTCTCTTCGACGATGAATCCGGTAAAGCGTAATAATTTACAAAAAATGTCAACAATATACGTGCCTCAAATGTGAATTAAAATAAAAATTGTTCAAAATTTCAATTTTCGCATTCTGAAAATTCCGTTAAAAATCTGCTTGCTTCGTGGGCACATTTTCATTATATTTAGTCGTCGCGCTTCGCGATAGGTGTTATATGTTCTTTTTATACAAATTACTAAAATTGTTAATGTCAAAAGGAATATTAATATTAATATTTCACACCATTTATAAATGTGTGAACACTTTTTGTTACGATATCGTTTTATTTGGGGGAAAATGGTGATGAAAGTTGGAATTTTTTATAAATTATTTGATAAAAGTTGTTTTATAAGAACTGATAGTAAAAGAAAGGATAGACAAAAGTAGAGATAAAGCGAATGTACGACCTGAGTATATGAATAGGGAGTCATGACGAGATCAGACTTGGTGTCTCGGGGGGTCGATCACTCATCTCGAAATAGCGTTCTGCACGGTATATGTCGTACCAACCCTCCTCAATTTCTCATAATCTTTGCTATTCTCCATCGAACTATCTTACATCGATCATCTGACGGGTTCTATTAAATTTTTCATTGGCCTCACCACCCTGAACCGACATGATCAAATCGCCCACGACCGATCACCTAATTTTCAAAATGAAATTACATTTCAAATTTTTTATTTCATGGGGTGCACTGGAAGATTTTATCCTATCAATAAATCTGCAAATTTTATTAGCATAAAATTTATTTATCAGACTTCGATTTCACAACAAATATAAATTGAGGATCACGATTTTTTGCCCTTTTACATTGAAACTTTTTAAGATTTCATAAAATTCCAGAAACTTTAAGATCTTTAAACTTTCCGACAATCTCATTACATTTTGGAAAATAAATTTCAGTAATTCCATAAACTTCCTCGAAATATCGTGAAATCCCTTAATATCTATAAAATTGAAATAAACTTCGTAAAATCCCTTTAAATTCCTGCAAATTTCTAAAATTTAATTGATGTTATCAAATGAACATGTCTTCAAATTGAAAAATATTTATTTGTAGGACCTAAAATTATTGTCCATGCAACGTTATATTAATAAAATGCCAAGAAGAAATAGTAGTTATCTTTCAAGCTACTTGAGACGAAGCTTGATACTAATAACTAATAAGTGCCTAATAGGTGGTGCGGCGCTCCAAATGGTAGCGTGAGATATTATGAGCTTCATTAATCAGAACCAAGTAAATTGACAGGTCCCACAATGAGGGAGACTTCAAAGGGACGAGGAGGAGTGGTATAAAGAGCCGAAGCCGATTAATCTCTCTGTATCCTGTACTGTTTTTTAAGAAAGGTCTTTAGTCTTTAGTCTTTAGTCTTTAGTCTTCAAGTTTCGCTCAAATAAAGAAGATAATTCTTATATAAAAAACAGATGTATGTATATCCCTTGCAATCTTTTTGATATAGGAATAATGAGGAAGCAAATGCATTTGCAACTCATCTTTTACTTACAAATTCTATTTTCTATTTACAGATATTCGCAATACTCAGAAATTTCTTTAAATGCCTTAAAATCACTGTAATCCTTTAAAATCATTCTTAATCTAACTTTTGAGGACCCTTGAAGTCACCTGAACTCTCTTAAAAACCCAGACAATGCAACGCCAGGTAAGTATCTGCTTTATAAAATGCATAAAATAACGTAAAATTATTTCCGAGTAAAAATGTTTCGTTCTTCGTTTTTAGAACCCTTGTCGCATATCTAGAACAAAGTACGAGCAACGTTATAATGTACGTTCTATACTTGTCGTGCCACAGATACGGGATCGTTCGCACAACAATGGTTTCGCGTTTTCTATCAGCGTGGGTACATCGCGCAGGGATTTATCAATGCACTCTGACTGTTGGGTAGGTATGAACCATCGCATCGGTTTGTCTGGTTTAGGCATTGCGTGAATTCACCTGGCTGTGCGGAATCCAACAATGCGGAATGCATAGGGTACGATGGAAACAATGCGGACATTTCCAACTGACCACCTGGCCATCCAACACCCCCAGTTATAATACGAATGTTCAACATTCCGGATATTAAACTCCAATGAATGCCCAAACGGAAGTAATTAGATCGCCCGGAAGCGCCGAGACGATGCGATGCTTTTACTCCAAATGCTTAACTCCTCGGTTTTTAGGGTTTGCAGGGGTGTGTTCCAATTTCGGTTTAACGCCGATTTCATGCTGTGATTCTAGCAACATGTTGTTTTGGTCACACCGTGGGACCCTTTGCATATGGTGTGCTTTGATTTTATCATAAAGACCCTTATCGTTTTTATCTGACTTCTATAAGGAAATTTTTTCTATGTAAGGCAGAGAAAAGGAGAAAAAATGTAAAACGAGACTAAAACTGACTTAAACTCAAGACAATTATTTCAGTCCTTGTTTTTTCTGTGTGGTTACTATAATTTAAACAGTAATTAAAAATTAATTCTATTTTAGTACAAAAAGTGAGAAATTCAGATTGAGAGTTTCTTTTTTGAACCCCCTTTTTTCAATGTATGTCTTGAAACTTAAATGGTGAGAAAAGAAATCTTCTTCGCCGATAACTTTTTATCGCGAGCGACTTTTACGCAAGAAATATGAATTGTTAATAGAAGGTAAAAGCAATTTTATGTACTCTACATAACGCCAGGCCGATATATTCTTAGACATCCCGGAGAATATATATACCTATACCAAAACCCTCCGCTTTGCCCCGCTATGTAAATCGCACTTCCGCCACCACCGCTGTCCCCCGCATACATTACTTTTTATCTGTTTCGCTTTTTTATTCGAAGATAATTTTCATAAAAATCTTGTCTCTTCCTTTCCATATTCCCTGGTGGCGTTCGTTAAATATCCTAGCCCGAGTGAATCTTAATTCTGTGAAGTTTCGCACCCGAAGAGCTTCATATTTTTCATAATCAGCTGGTAACGATTCTTTGAAAGATGGTAAACAGCATAATTTCGAGAGTGATACGAGGTACATAAAAATGTTTCCTGAAATATTTATAATACAAAAGAATTTTTTTTTTTTCAAACTAGTAATATTTTACACGCAATTCAAAAATTTTTACTCTTCAAGTAAACATTTTTTCAATTTCAAGGTAAGTATATATGATTACATCAAATTTTGAACAATTAACTATATTATTACTTAAAAAATTTATTTTCCAGGGAATTTTAAAGAAGTTTAAACTGTGCGTTTACACCGAATGAGTCCGAAGCTCAGTTATAATATTGGGGAACAGACGTGCTTTTGGTCTTGGTCGAGCTGATGATCTTGGAGTAAACTTGTGGGGAAAACTTTGTGAAACTTTGGACTTTATAAAAGTAAAGAGTTAGAGAGACTGATGGTCGACTCGAGAGAACTAAAAGAAAAGAAAACACAAGGAAGGAAGCACCGAAGGACGGAAGGATGGACGAACGGAAGGCGGTCTGAGTTCGCGGCGGACGAGCCAAGTATTGATTTCAACCACCGACCACGAAGTAAAGGTGCAGGCCGGGGATCTAGGGGTGATAGAGTCACCCGACTTTACGAACTCAGGTGCTGTGGTCTTTGGTCTCCGGTCTACCCAAAGAGAGCCATAAAATAAAACTCGAAGAGATACACGAGAGAGCCTGCTGCAAACCAGAAGGTTGCGAACTCGATAAACCAGAAATTCTAGCCGAATTAATTTTATAACTATCTCCTCAAGAATAACAACACTTTCAATCATCAACAAACAAATTTTATATCTTATACCCACTTAAAGTATATATTTTTAAAATATATTTAAAATAAATAAAAAAATTAAAGTAAAGACATCAGTATAATCGAAACTTTTTTACATCCCTTAACATTTTGCAACCTTCGAAATTCCTTAAAATTACTCATAAACTGCCCCACCCATAAACATCCCCCCAATTAATACTTTATCATTATTCAGAGAGGATTAATTAAAAATGCGTCAGAATTAAATTCTAAACTTCCCGATATGTACTTGAGTTGGTCATATTTCTTAAGATTCAGCTATTGAATCCAATCCTTGGTAGCAATAGAGGTATACAATATTAAATTAAAATAATTTCTGCATACGACAGTGCAAAATATGAAGATAATACCGAAGCATTAATGTTCCAAGAGGCAATTTGTAGACACCTGAGCATATGCAATTGTACAAAAACCTGACAGTAAATTCGAGGATAATATGTATTCAAGCAAGGCATATACGTGCAATGCTAGTAAGTCAGTTGCTTAAATATGAAGGCAATTTATTCACGCAATAATACCAAGAACGTTATGAACGCAGAAGATGTTTACTGCCTTTTCTATTCGTAAAGCATTGGCTTTAATGATGTTTGTCGATTTTTAATCTTCTTCTTTCAGCTTCGAGTCATTCAAAAGAAGCCTCTCTCCTTATTCTTTAAAAATTCTTTAAAATCTTTCGAAGATCATTTAAAATTCTTGAATATTATTGAAAATTTGGATTAGTAAGAAACTTGCATCAATTAGTATAAAATTTAACTGATTTAGATGGAAATTATTATATTAACTTCTAAGAATTCCATAAATCATAGACAATTTGGAATATTTCTTCAATTCTCTCAGAAAATCAGGAATATGCGACTCGGAATTAGAAAAGGTCTTGACATTTTCCCTGGCCCTCGAGACATGCAACATGAACCCTTCCTGACATTAGACTGACTCTGCTCTCCTTTGACATTATCCACGAAGATAATGCTGAGATATTATTAACTAAAGATGGTAAACTCCGTCAGGTATCTAAAATTACAGACTTTTAAAAGCCTCTTTGCAGTCAACAAAGTATCTTCTTCATTATTGAGTATAATTTTGCATTTTACATTAATCCTCTCTGAAAATTTTTAATTACCAACGACCTGGACTATCTCTCGCTTGTATTACCGTCGGTTTTTCACTTTTTCATTGCGCGGTATCAAGGGCTGAAGAAAGGCGAGGGGTTCAAAGGGGAGAAACGAGGTGGAGGGTTGTGCTTTGAGCTTCACCGCAGCTTTGTGGGTGCCCCTTATGGACTCTCTGGCTGTGTTTAATATTGCCAAAGTGCTCGGGCAAAAACCGACTAAATTATGAATTACACACTGCGGCCTGTGCGCAGGTACTCATCATCGGGTACTGGACAACTGAATATAATGATTTTCTCATCCCTCTCTAAATCTGAAATAGTGAAAACTCTGGCAAAAATTTTTAATTGAAGAAATTCTATTCTTTTGAATCCATTTCTTTCCGGAATGTGTATACAAACCAAATAACATTCATTCCAATCTAATCTACTAAAGATTTTTTTCACGAAAATGCTGAAACATATCCATATCAGTTTTCCTTTAACTTTATAACGATACAGTTTTTTCACAGATTTAATAAAACTGTCAATTTTTATAACAAAAATTTGAAAAGAATTTCAGTTTTTACCCCTTAAACAAATACTTGACGTTTATGTTTTGGTGCTCTAAAAACATATAAGGAAAAAAATCGGAAGGAGACATCATGAAAGATTTCCTTATATAAGTGATAGGAATCTTAAAAATATTATTATATATAATAATAATAATAATAAAAATAATAAATGGAAATTAAAGGTATCTAACAGCAAGACAATTAAGATGAATTCGAGGAAATTGAAGGTGAATTAAATATAATTAAAGTAAATAGAAGAAAATTAAAGAGAATTATAGTATATGCTTCCTTTCGTTTACACTTTGATCTTTAGAAAGAAAAATGCATAATCTTGAATTAAAAGCACCTTGAAAAGGAGAGTTGAGTTTATCAGGGCCATTACGAAAATGATCCAGCGACTATCGTTTGCAGGCCTCAATTGGCAGGCATAATGAGAGACACGAGGTCGAAATAAGAGCAACATGATTCCTTTCTCTGAGAAGAACGTGCACCACAGTCAAGTATAATCATGTACGCTCGAGATAGATATCCATTTTTCACGGGCATATATAAATGCGAGTTATTAATATGGCCATATTATGAAGTACAAAAGGAGGTAATTAGTGGTCAGTTCATCAGTCACTCCCGGCATCCCTTCAGCCTCCCAAGGATTGGCGATGCTGGGTGCTAGATCGACTCATGTCCCCATATCCACTTTGGCTTCGCTTCTCGAAGGTGCGAGGCACATTATAAGGCTAATGAAGCCTCAAACGAGCACTGGAAAAAAATCCCAGCTGAACTCGTCTTATATTTTACGCTGCCGAGCCAGAACGAGATTTTTAATTAGATGGATGCTCGCCGAGTCGTCTATCATCGGTCCCCAAGAGTCACGACCCATCACGAATCCCCTCTTGTTATAAATATATGGAAAACAATTTGCTGGGTTCAGCTATAAAGCCGAGTATTAACCTTCAGTTTAAAGTGTAAAATTTTCAATTCTCCCAGATTTCACGCTGAATCTATCAGCAAACATTATTTTTTAGATTTATTAATTCAACATGAATTTTAAAGGATATATAAAGGGAATATTGTCGTAGAATTTCATGAAATTTTTAGGGATTTTAAGGTCAATCCGAATTAAAGGTTCGGATTGATTTTTAATGGGTTTCGGATTAATTCGAAGAAAGTTTCATGAAACTGTTTGATTCGACTAACAAATTCCGGAATGAGTCGGATTGATTCGGAATGAATTTCTATCCGATGCTTTATCTAGGGATCTGAAATTTTCTCCAAGGAGGGAATCTACCTTAACTAGGATTGGAAAGGAGGTTTGAAGAAACAGTGGAAAAATAGTGAAAAAAGCTGATTATTTGAATAAAGAAGGTTGAAAAAGGAGGTGGGAAATAATGGGTGTTGTAGAGTCTGAAAGAGAAGATTGAAAACTATAGCAACTTCGAAGGTAGAGTCCCTGAAGTAGAGACAAACTGCGTAGTGCGTTGATTGGCTGTCCACGGATGACTTGGGGTGGCAGGATGACCTCTGACCCCACCCCCATTGGGCGCGCGCACGCCTTCAACCCCAAGGAAGTAATTACCGAGCCACCCCCGCTCGATAACGCACGCTATCGCACATATCGCTCATATATTGTGCACTCTAATGGCAACTCTGTGATCCATCTACATTCGAGCTCTACCTTTATATTCACAAAAGAGGCACACTTTTCATACTGCATGATTATAACTGATTGTGAGCAGTCATAGTAATTACACAGACGAAAATTACGTCCATCTGCGAACTATGACAAAGAACCGGATCATTTATGTATATGTATAAGAGACCCAACATATGGTTCTTGAAATTTTTTCCCTCCAAAATTATTAAAGATAAAACTTACCATCATTTATATTTATATCGCAGAGAAATTTTGATGTCCCTCAGTAGGTAGGACTGAAAAAATTAAATTTTTGAAAAGGATAAAATCTTTTTCTATCCAAAACTATTGCCAGGGAGAATTAGATGGTTTTATTTGGTTTTGTGAATATTTAATCAGTTTTGCTTGAAAAAACAAGAATGAAAGATCCGCGATTTATACGGACAAGAAATAAGAGGATAATTTCCTTATCTGGCAAATGGAAAGGCTTGTCGTGATCCTAAGTATCGAGGGGTGCCAAGAAAAAGTGCCAATCGCTGGTGGCTTTAGAATTTACCTACGGAGATTTACACGCGTTATAAGACACGCCCATGCTTTAGAATAGGTGGTGTATATTATCTGTTCGTGGATTTAAGGGAAGTTGCCTCTGTTACCCTTAATGCGATTTCGCTCCGATCACAATTCACGATGGATTTAACATTTGCCGAATGCTCGATTCTCATTTATAATTCACTTGTGAATTCCAACTGAGTTGATTTATTCCGACTAGGATCAATTCCTTGTGTGGTGTATATATGCAACATATAATAGTCTGTAATCTCATTAAAATCAGAACCGAAAATTTTGTTCATCATTATTTCGAATACAATAAAGTTTTTAATATTCACTTTCAACCTTTGTATGTTTACATATTTTCAAGTTAATAAAGTTTAAATTTTATTTAAAGGTGTTTGGACCCAACATTGAATTTTTTACATTTTACTTAAAAAGAATTGTAATGAGAAACTTTTTGATAAAACTCTTGAATTTTTCGATAGGTTTTTCTTTGTTTTTCGTAAAAATGAGCAAAATTAAATACATTTTCACTCGTGTTTTTAAAGTTATCAAAATGGATCCTAATATCAAGTGAGAAATGTGATAACTGTGCCAGGAGGGTGGTTACTCGTTACCTCTCGAGTTTGCGTGGGAGGTCACGAAAGGTTAGGGGTAGGTGACTCGACCCACGACCTTCAACCAATAGCGATCTTTGCTTGAAACTCAGCTGCCAATGAGGATCCTGCGTGGGGTGACCCTGGTGCGCAAAACTCCTCGCACTTTATCCTAGAGAGACCTCCTTGGACCTCCTTTCCGGGGGTCGTAACTCACCTTCGATTCAAGGTGGCATCAAAAGCACCCTCAACATGTCGAAGAACATGGCGAACTAAGAATCTTTTCTTTCGATGGGAAAATAGGATAGTTATGATTGATCTGCTGATATTGAATCATGAAATATTTGGGAAATCACTTCGATGATATAACTTGAATAAAAAAACATCTTCGTTATTATCTCCCTTCCATACAATTTAAGAGCGAAAAGTACGCTTCATGATCGATGATAAGCACAACATAAATGTGGAGCCTGCCCCCGCAATTTTATTTATCGGCTCTTCTTTTTTTTTTTTTTACTTTCACATCGACCATTTATCTCATAACGCGCACTTCATTGCCGATCTCGCTCCTCATCATTTATAAACCAACGAGATTCGTATCTCTCGACCACGATACGCTTTTTCTTCGTCCCGACTTTCGGCAAAAATTTGGGTCACTGACCGGTAATATTTTTATGGTCCTCTGATAAGCGAAATCCGTCGCTATTCTGGTGAATAGTTTTCTGGGAGCTTTTTTTTATACTCGCTATCCGCTCTGTCAATAAAGGAGCATAAGCTTATACGAGAGGGAAATTATTCTCGAGGGTCGCCTCTCTTAAAAGATCTTTTGGTACAACCAATATCTGAGCAACAAAGGCAATTCATAATGTATGGTTCATATAGTGTTTTCTGAATAATGAATTACTTATATTAATTTTAATTTTTAAAGGAATGTCAGAGCGCAGAAAACTTACTATATTTTACATATTTTGGTATACACTGCAAATTTCAAAAGGTCAAATTTATGAGGTGCATGAATATTCCTCAAGTTCTAATTTTCCCAACACGTAATAATGATAGTATATGTAGAGCATTAGCGAGTATTATTGTTTAGAGGGGATTGTCCATAATACAATTATAGTAACGCGATTATAGACACATGCTTGGCCTGCTTTTTGTCCCAAGAGAGCTAACAACTTAGACACCATTTTTTTGATAGGCGAAGTTCATCCTATTTACTTCCTTTAAAAAATATAAATTGTAAATATTCTAAGGAAAAATAATACGTATGTTCCAACTACAATAAAAACGACTCATTCGGATGTAAAAATGCTCACCGACTGTTTATTATTCAAAGTATAAATGTGATTCATACGAACTATTCTAATATACATATTAAAATCGTGCAGATAGTTGGACGAATCGTACATGATTTAGAATAAACCATTTTTGAGTTTTGAAAATTTTTTTCGAGTATTTTTGAGTTTACTCTTCTTCAATAGAAAGAAAAGAATTTTCATTGTAAAATTTAAATATGTAACTAAAAATAAACCTACACACAACATTTTAATTAATCAATTCTAGTTTAAGAAGCGACATAAGAATGTCTTTACCTTGGTAAAATACAAATTAAAACACCAAGACTTCTTAGATTTAATACAATAAAAAGAGAAAAGACATCAAATTTTCCAAATCGATAAAAAAAAGATTACACGTTAAAACACTAAGACTTCTCAGATTTAATTCAATAAAAAGAGAAGACATCAAAATTTCCAAATCGTAGTTTTTAAAAAAAGATTACACGTGTCTAAAAAATGGTAGGCTAAAAAATTATTTCATTGTTAGAGTTACAGTTCGGACCTACCAACTGTGCTTTTATATTGATTATCTATGTACTTGAAGAGAGATTCGATGCAAGACCAGGACGTCATCTCATGTACACTATGTCCTGCAAAAAAATACAAAAGAGATTGCATTATTAAATTATTCACTAATTCAAAGGAATTTAAGTACCATCATTTTTAAACAGAAATATTGCCACTCCTGAAATAGCCTTCTGTTAATAAATACTTGTTTTGAATTCACACACTGTCGTAGCGTTGAGTCATTAGGTTTCATTTAGATCGTCTAAAGTAGATTAATTTTATAAATTGAAGTACCTGATGAAACTCGTTCTATATCTCCGCTTAAAGAAAGCTCCGATGTGTCCAGTGCTTTTTCAGAAGAAACCCAATTCCTAGCAATCTGCAACAAATAATTTTTATTCTCTCTTAAAACAGAATCGACATTAAAGAAATTTTTCATTTTTCGTGAACTTTAATATTTAAAAATATATAATTGTATACCCCATTCTACGTTACGGCAGTTCAATTTTCGGTGGCTGAAGAAATCCATCAACAAAAATAGGAAAACTAAACAGTGTCATTGATATGCCACAATGCCACATGCAGAGTTGCCCGCGGTCGTGAAGTACCAAAGTACCACTCAGTAATGTAGACGGCTAATAGAAGAAGTCATGTGGTGTCATTGTACAAGAGACAATGCCACAGATGGGCAAATCGCTCAGCCTCAACCCCCATCAACGCTGTCGAGCAATTACTACATACGAGTTGCTATACGCGAGAATGAGGGGCAAAGGGGGGTGAGTGCTGCAATGATCTGGCAATGCGTTTGGCGATACGGCGCGACGAAAGGTCTTCCATGGCGAATTGACCAATTATCTTTGACATTTCGAGAAACAAAGTGACTTAGACGAATTGTGCCTGTGAGTTGTCGCTAACGGTGAAAGGAATGTGCTATACAATCTGATTTAATACTAAACAACCTATGTTTACAGTTTCAATTTCTGTCAATCTATATAATAATATATATAGTACAAATCGAATTTTTAGATTAGAACTTGGCTTCAACACATTTAAGGGAGAATTGCGATCAATAACGAGCACAACAACTTTTTGTTATTTTTTGCAAAGAAGATCATCATACACACCCTTCCAATCTTTCTGTTACTATTGGAATGGGGTGCTTTTTATGAGTAAACTATTGCAAAGAGAATATTTCTGCACGCATTAATTTCCCTAGGGAAAAAAATATGTCTCGCTAAATAAAACCTCAATGATACGGAATAATGAGCTACTGACATTCGATAATTACCCGCCTTTCGATCGAGTTCTTTTGAAAAAGAGCTCTCAAAGGTATTTATTGACTCTACCCCATTGGATGAACAAATATCATGGATCACCTCTTGACTGAAAAAGAGGCTAATAGAAGATGTCACGTGGTTTTATTGTACTGCATAGAATCTACTACCAGATGCCCGAACTTGAAAGTATTCAAGGCGAATAGGGTAGTGCCAAGAGTACAATTTCCTTGCGAAAACAAAACAATTTTGGATTTTTGAAGATGATTGTAGAAGACTCATTTTTTGTAGAAAGACTGGAAATCCTACAAAAAAAAAATCCCGTGACAATTTACTGGTACTCAAAATTCAAGTCTAATTTCCAGATTTCCCGGAGAGTTTCCCGGATTATTTCTATTAAAAATCGTTCACTCCAGGTGGAAATGTCCCTTGACAGGGTGGCCACAAGATTCAATTTTTAATGCAATTCATTTAAATTATACAAATTATTATACAAATATTATACAATAGCCTAAACTTCCTTAAAAATCTCTTAAAATTTCATGAAGTCCTTTTAAAATTCAACTAAAATATTATACAAATCTCTTATAATCACTTTAAATTCCTACAAACCTAGAAAATCTCAAAGAATACCTGGAAATTATTTATAATCCTTCGAAATCCATAGAAAGTTTCTCTAAAATTTGTTAAATAAACTATAAAAGTTGAATATGTAATACGACAAAAATAACATGGTTAGCATAAATGTCAATTTCTATTTTCCCTAACTACTCGCATTTCCCTGAGTATTCCCTGACTTCCCTGGCATGTGGTCACCCTGCTTGGGATAAGTTCTATATAAATGTTAAAAATAAATGCCTTTTAAGTGGTTAATCATTTTACTAGATATACGGTGTAACTCGTAATTAGACCTGGAGTTAAGTACCTCAACGTGGTAGTCGTAGACAATTCAGTGGCTAGAAGGATCCCATTAGACATTAGTGACTCCCGCTGCAATAGGATGGTATACAAGGGGCGTTATATAGGTTCCTGGCAAGCTACACCAGATAGCCACTTCTCTCGGCAGCTACTCCACTCAAACCAGAGTTGAAAGGAGAGAACCGGCCATTGTCAGAGCACGACATTCATCCCCAAGCATACCCCGTACTTTTATTTAGCAGGCTTTCTACAGGGTGCTCTGATTTCTCTTATCATGATGAAGCGTATTGGGAAAGTTATTTTTCACAAGCAATATCATTGAACTGAGGACCCATGTTACAAAACTTATAGATTTTACATTCCATCATGACCATCATGTCAAAGAATTCATTTATACAAAAAAGATTGCTTTTTTGAAAATTTTACTTGAGACTCCCCCTTAAAGCAAAAATAATTACTAATCATCTTCTAGAGCTTAATAGCAAGAGAACAGGAAAACAGGTGTGGTAGTTAAGAGTTAAGGTAATTTTGTGGTTTGCGGTAAAAGGCGCACGTGCGAGGAGTATGGTTTAAATAATGCGGAAGGATATACTTCGATATCGGAACGACCGGTATCACTGTACGGATGTAGCGTCTTCCCTTTGTGGTTTTGCGGTTACAGATGGTTGAAAATCGGATCCTAAAATAATATAAAGAAGCCGCTTAACTACAAGATATTACCTACATATTTGTCGCTTTCTAAAAATCTGCGATTTTTATATTGCTATAACTATTTGATTTCAAAATCGAACAATACATTTTTAGAATAGTTTTAAAAAGCCAAGTTCTAAAGAAAAATATTTGTTCTTCAAATCTTATGAAATACTTTGAAATCATTTAAACGCGAGAAACTCCTACCATTCTATTACAGGATGTCTCCTAGGAAGTAGTAGAAGTAAATTTGTTACTATACACAATTACACATTTAAGTCATACTTTACTTTTCTGTGTCATACCAAGCCGTCAATAGGGAAAACTTCTCCAAACCTGCATTTAAACGAATTTTAAAATATTTTTTAAATTTTCATCCTTAAAAATTTCCGTACATCAATGTTCCGTACTTGGCGATTGACTGCCGTTTCCAATATAAAATTATTTTGAAAAAGGAACGAGAGGACGAAATCCGTTATACAATTATGGATCCACTAATTAAAGTGATCAGTGCATTAACAGCGATTAACCAATTGATTTTGGAGTGCAAACATATTGAGGTACCAATCAATATTGAACCTCAACCAAAACAGATCTTAAATCAAGATTCACGTCAATTATTGCAAAATGCAGTCACTTTGTAAACGTACATTGGACGCATTAATTCCACCTGATGTTGACTTAAAACGGGCAGCGTTGGACAAATAGACATTCGTGCCCGTTGATTACATTATTCCTTTGTTATATAGAATGCGATGGGAGATAGTAACTCGCGAACTTCTACCTGAACGTAAGTACATCAAACCGCGCACAAATGCGCTTGCTCAAACACGGAAATCTGTTATCGTATCTATCAGCCTGTCGGTTATCATTCAGTCCCATGGGAAATACGATTATATTTGCACGAACTAATCAAGTTTCGAAAGACCGTCGAGTTTGTACGTTTCCCTATTTACAAATGGTAGCACTTTAATTAATTACCTAGCGTCTCCAATAATGTAATTATCGACGCCACCGAACACAACTAGCAAGAGTGAAACTTCCTGTTATCAAGAGCAAATCTTACCAATCAATAACTGTCTATGTTTAATCTCTAACTGTTTAATTAATTTGGAATTTATGAATCTTAGCTTTGTAATCTTTTCGAAAAAAAAAACGAAATTATTCTTCCGATGTGAAGTTTAATCCATCTAAATTTAAAAGACGGTGATTTCTATTCAAGCGCTCTAAAAAAGCTTATAACATCTTAGAAATATAGTAATTATTTTACTTCGGATATCTGGTGGTGTAAAAGTGTAAAAAGTGGTGTAACGAAATGTCTAAAAAATCTTGCATAAATTGTTGTTGAAAAACTGATTGGTTTTTTAACAACTTGAAGTTTTAAGAAGGAAAACAAAATAATCGCGCGCATCTTGGTTTGCCCTCGTTCCTTAAAATTTGTCGAAAAACTTCGAAATTCTTTCAAATTCGTTAAAAACTTCTTTAAATTTCTAGAAACCTCTTTAAAATCATTTAGCTCTTAAAATCCATGTTGAAGCAGACTTGAAGTTGTAAGAATTAAAATAAATAATCGTGCGCGTCTTGGTTTACTAGTATAAATAAATAATCAAAGGAGACTTTACCTTTACTATGTGATCAACTCCTTTCGATGGCATAACATGTACCGAGTCCGTCAAAGCGATAGCGAAAACCCTTTCTTTAACTTCATTAATATGATTGATTCCCTGGAAAAAGAGGTAAACAACAATAAAGAAAATGCCCCAGAAATTCGGATGCAAAAGTTGAAGAAACTTACGAATTTTACAGTACAAACTCCGCCATAACTATGAGCTATAATAGCAATATGTTTTGCTTTCGAATCCTGGATGTAATCTTTCCAGACAATCTCCATATGTTTATGAGGATCTTCGCTTCCCTAAAGAAAATAAGGCAAACTATTAGTTTACTCGTAGAACATTATATATAGAATAAACAATTTTGCATGTTCTTCGCTTTTGCTATTTACCGTGATTTCTCTTTGCTTTCCATTTACTATCCTATTGTTGTCATTTGTATTTAAAACAATTACTGCATATCCTAATTCCCTGGCTTTTTTAACATAAGGTATTTGTGTGCCAGAGTTAAGATTGTCATTAATAATCAAACGTCTTGCCCATTGACCAGCACGGACTACGCCGCTACCATGAATTAAAACTATTAATTTATCATTTTCTAAAAAATCGTCACTTGCGAAGACAAAGGTTCTTAACTCCACTGGATCAGAACTGTCTTTTGGAACGGGGATTCTTTTTAATCCTTCCTTTTCCAGTAGGCCGTACACATGGTGATTGATAATCTGTAATCAATATTATCTTTTTGATTATTTTAACACTACGTTTTATGAGTGTTAAAAAGAAAAAATAGGATTATACAAAGATTGAAAGTATTTGCCACAATTCTTAGATAGAAGAGAAATTATTTGAATTGATAAAAAAATTTAAAATAGTGATAATTAATTAATAAATTATTTATAACTAATAAATTAATTAACTTATTCAATTGTTATTATATAAATTCTTAATTTATCTCTAAATTTAGGAATTTAAAGACATACCTCCCCTAAAGCTTCGTAATGTTTTTGATTGTAATCCGGATCATCGGATGCATTGAAGTCAAAACTTTCATTAGTTGTGTGCCCAGTAACTGGGTCTATTTTTCTAAGTTTTCCATCTGTTGATAAAAAAAGAAATTATTAACTCTGGTATGTATAAATATTTATAAATAATTTATCTTAATTTCAAATTAAATTTCATAGACGACTTTTCTTAAAAATTTATTTAAGCGTGTTAGAGCCAAGTTCCAATCTAAAAACTCGATTTCTTCATTTTACTTAACAAATATTAAAATTGGAATCGAAACTAAATATATTTTTTCGCTTTGTACGCAGTCTTATATTTGAAAAAAGATTAGTGATACAGAGAGAAAAAATATTTATCTTTAATTTTCGTTGATATAAACAAATTTAGAACATGAACATGGACGTCTGAGGATTATTATTTTTTTGAAAAAGTAAAAATAAACTGGGTTACATATTTAAATTTGCTCCTCATAAGAAGATAAGAATTCATAAGTAAAAATTTGGGGAAAATAAATTGCTCTTATGGTAAAGTATCATATTCCCTTAATTAATAAATGATTGAAAATAGTGCATACATGTAATGTGATGGTAATATAAACCAGCAGTACTTTTACACGCTTTTACCTACAGTGCAATCAATACTTTTGGAGCTTTTGGTGATTTAATGGGCGATAAACACAAATATGGACGCTATAAATTTATCTTCATGAATTTATCAAATACTTACTTTCGTTGAAGTCATAACCAAACTCCCTGAGACTTTTTGGAAAATCAGCTCTCGCCATTGTATTTTTCACTGCACACTACAGAAAAAATGCACGATTTGCATTACCAGATATCGCTTTGTAGATTTTAGTTACACGAATGATATTCTAACCTCTTCAAACTTCGTTTCACTTAAACTCAGCAAAACGGGAGGAAATCAGAACAAGCAAAATTGTAAAATACTTAACTCTACTGTGGAAGCCGAAAATCCGATTAAAAGTAATTTCACAACTGTCATTGATTGCATTACAATATTATGACAAATATTTGATGTGTATTGAACTATTGACATTACAACCTGCGTACATGCCTATGATGTCTATACATACATTACATATACATACAATGTATACCAGAGCATACACTATACATATATGTATACATACAAGCGCAAGCGGAGGAGAGAGAACCCCGAAAGTCCGGAATTATTGGAAACTCTTCATAGACGAAATCTGATTGGACGTCGTGTTGCTTAAACAGTGGCGGCAATTTCAAATTAATGTAAATAAACTTTCATGTGCGATAAACTTTGGCAGCAAGGATGAGTAAATACTTGAGGTAAACACATGGTTTTTTAAAGTAATTTACCAGATATTTTATCTCGTTATGTATGTGTTATTATACCATAGTGATTATAAACAATTATAAATAATAAAGATCCTTATTATTGTTTATAATGGCATTTTATTATTAATTGGACCAATGACAGCATTTCTCCAGCGGGAAATCAACATGCACTGCGCGCGCAGAGTGCAACATTGATTCAACCAATCCCATCATTATCACGTGGTTATTCTGAAAGTACGCGCGCAATAACGGAACAAAATGTTATGAAATGTTGTAATTTGTAATTTAAATAAATGTATTTATGATGTGGTGTGTTAAAATCATATCGATTTTCTTTATAATCATAGAATAGTAATATTGTCAAATTCCTAAAATGTCAGCCTCAACGGAGGAAAACACAAGAGATCCCGAAAGCAGGTTAGAAATTGGATTTCTCAAAATTATATATATATTTTCAAAAATGAATTAATAATTTATATCTAGTCGATATAAAATACTAAACAAGATTTTAAATGTAGTTCCACAACTGTCGAGGATATGTGGAGAATTATTTACGTTCCTGTAATTAATATCGTCTCGGAACTGGAAAGAGAAACTACAAAGGAACAAGTTCGTTCTTTTTTGGAAGCTTTTTTACGAGCCAATTTAAGCAACATTCTAGTGCCCTCGACAAGCAGTGGTCCTGTTTCTGAAAATTTACAAAAACGATACACAGGTAAGTTTTTCTAAGTAGAATTTTAAAAGAACAGTGCTAGGAAGGATCCAAATTCTAACCTCAAAATTCGTATTTGGATTCAAACTTCAAAATTTGATTTCCTCATTTCATTCAATAAATATTATAATTAGATATTTATTCGCTCTGTAGTGGTATTCATTTTTTAATTAGAATTATGCGTGCAGAGCGAAAAACTTTCTAGTCTTAATACTTTTTTATATAAAAAGAAGAAATAAAATCTTAAAATAAAATGTAAAATTCTTCATTTTACGCAGAAAGTGTTAAAAGTAAAAGTTTCTTGACTCTATAAACAAGAAAAAAATATATTTTTGTATATAATATTTCTATTTTATAATTAAATGCGCCTACAAAACGCAAGGATAACTAATTTTTTTATCTGTTGAGTAAAATGAGGAATTAGAATTTTAAAGTTAATTGTTGAATCCAACAGTCTTAATAAACTTTTCTAATGATTTTTTTTCGTTTTATTTGATTTTGTTTTACAGCTTTTTCAATATGGTTATTTGGAGTAATGTTTCACATAACTGGCTCTTCCCAGAATGACAAAATACTTGAGCACAGTATCGAAGTGCAAGCAAAAATGTTGAAAGTCCTTTCCCAAAATGAAATTCCAATGCACTCTTTTATTATATCTGAATATCTGACGATAATGGATGGTAAATTGGTTTTATTATCTACTTTTAATTCATTACTTCTAATATTAAAATCTGAAAAATTATAACATTGTTTGTATTTATTACAGAATTACTGAACTTCGATGAATTCTCAAAGGAGGGAGAAAGACTTAAATTACATAAATTTAAAGCTGAGAGAAATCTCATCGAGAATTTGGATCTGAAGCCTTTTCCTGTCACTATCAAATATATAGCTTTAACTCAAAGATCTCTTTTACAGGTACTTCGAAAATTAATTTGATTAGATTCAAAAATCAATATATTCATGAGAATTTAGTTTTTATTTATGTAAGAAATGATATGTAAAAGTGATCTGCACTCTTTCAGATAGTATTAAAATCTGGAGTTTCTATGTGGGATCATAGTTCTCTTTGGGAGAAAACAATGAGGTTTCTTGTAAATTTGTCACCTGAGGTTAAAATTTTATCTCTCAAGGTCTTCATTCAATTTATTAAAATTAGCCTCGTAAACGAAAAGGTATTTTTGAATTATAAATATAAATTTCTTTTACTTTTTAATAATAATCTACTTAAGGGCATGCGATAATTACCATAAGAGCAAATTTGGTTTTGTCAGATTTACGTTCGCAATAATAATTATTTTCCGCTAAAACTACGCGATCTACTTTCGTCTTCATTAAACGAATGTAAATCGTCTAGTTTCAGAGAAAAATCTTATTATTGCAATTACAAAGTTGATGACTAAATTTGCTTCTATGGTAAGTAAAATATACCCTTAAATATAAATATTATTTGAAGAAGTGTTTAAATTGATTTAAGTATTTTCTTTTTCTCCTTCAGGACTTGGAAATATTGATAAAATATGTTATAGAAATCGTTAACACAATTCCAACTTGGAGCAGAGAAGGAATACTTTCACGTGAATTATTATTGCAATATTCGCAAGTCTTCTCGGAACTCATAAAGTTTATAAACCCATCTCTAGACACAACGAATCTCTGCTTTGAAATAGTAGATCTAATAGCTGAGAACTTTCTCGGTATGCATACATATTTACTAATTCAATTTTTTTCTAATGATATATATGTTACTTACAGATCAATTTTAAATATATTTATATATTTTTGATGATATATATTATTTCATGCTAAAGTGCGCGCCTTTGTCATTACTTTAAGCAAAAATCGTATGTTAAAAAAATATCTTAATCTCTATTCATGAAAGCATTCTGAAAATAATCAACTATTTTATTAACCTTTTTTGATTAGGAAGGGAATTGGAACCAACAATCTACGAAAAAATTGGACAGTATCTCAAAAATAATCCCAGATCCTACATTTCGTCCCTCAACAAATTTATTCGCTACTCAAAAGATCTTCCAGTCAGTATTTTATATTTAAAAAAAAATTATAATTAATTTTTTTTGTACTTAATCTATAACCATTTTCAATTTTAATTCTAGAAATTCAACTCGGTTCTCATGCACTATATTTTCAATGATCTGCAGAATAATTCTGCAAATCAAGAACCTATAAAAGTCACAAGCGACAGTAAATTATGGGAAAGTTTACGTGCAGTATTTATAATAAATCTTCCTAAGAGAAACTATTCTCAGATTCTCTCTTTCTTAGAGTCGACAAGTTTGCTTGAGTTTTGGCTGGCAGATCAAAACATAAAAGCTCGATTGTACGAAGAAGACATGGAACGCATCCTGAATTTTTTAAAAGAGAATTTAAACGATTTGAATTCACAATCGAATAATTTAGTCTTCCAGTGTTTAATTCAATTGATGGCTCACAGTGAATCAAATAAGGAAAATATCCAGCAGATTTTATCATTACCTTGGATTAAAAAAGCTCCAGAGTCGATGGAAGTTGATAACGATTTAAAATCAATAGCTGATTCACTAGATTTTAAGACGAAAGTTAAATGCTTGGAAACCGTTTGTCGATATGGAAATGGAAAATCTCGCTTAGACTTATTGAAGGAGTGCATTTCGAATCCTGATGTCGAATTTACTGTTGCTGGTATCTCGTAAGTTATTTTAAAAATAACTGGCTGTTTGTAGCGAATGTATATTTACAGTCATCACAGGTCGTCATCTTTTCACGTTTTGTTACCTAGTTTTTTTAAATTCTAGACCTGTTTCGCCTATTTTGAGAATATTTTTACCTTTTTTCAATTCATAAAGTTGAATCATATGAGAAATTATTGACACTTGAATTATAGGGTAATTCCAGAACATATCCAGCTTGAAAAAAATTTTCCGAATTAATAAACTAATAAGGAAAGTCAATCTTTTAAAGCTGAAAATATTTTTATTTGATAGTGCAGTTTTTTAATTCTTCTGAATTCTTTTGAAATTCTTTAAAACCTAATTTTAATCTATTTTTATAATGAAAATAACCTATGATGACTGTGTTTAGAAAAGTTAAAAAAACTGTATTTAAGTAATGTTTTTAATCCGAAGGAATTGTCTTCTATTATCGATGAACGACAATATAAGAGTAGAAGACATTTTAAAATTGATCCATTCAACAATTTCTTCCAAATCGGTGAAAGTTCATGAAGCGGTTGCAAAAATTTTAGGCGAATTGATTTGTCTTTTGTCCAAATGTGCAACTTTAATCAGGTATTTTAATTCCTTTCTTCATTACTCTTTTAAACTTTGAAATATATTTGTTTATAACAAACAATATTTTTGTCTGGTCTGAATTTGTTTAGAAAATCTTGGAATGAATCCAGCCTCGTGATAAAATGCAATGCTTGTGATAATTCAGAGCATGGAGATGATTCAAGGATCTACAATTTATCTTCAAAATCTGAAACGATCATTTCATTTCTCTTTGAATCGCTGATGACTTCAGTGTCACAAGAAGTTCGTCTTCGAATGTCAGAAAATTTCCTTCGATTTTCAAACCACATTAAGAATTTTAATACGAATAAAATTTCCAACTTGTGGTTGCCTTACATACGTGACAATAACTCTGATATTCGCAAAAACGTTGGTAATGTAATCGGATTTTTGCTGCAAAACAGAATCGCTCAACTACGACAAACTCGAATCCTTTCAGAAGATGATGTGCCAAATGAATTGGATGAATTCGTAGATTCTTTTGTTGAGATTTTAGGTAATTCGATGGTAGAGGCGATCGATCATTCAAATTATTGCCTGCATTTCCAATTGCTATTGACTGCTAAAAACTTTGCCTGGTAAGTAAAAAGTAAGGAGAGTGAAAATTGAAATTTAAAATTATTTTTTTACTATGTTTTATTTGGATTTAATTATTTTTATTTCAGCGTTCGTCTTCATTTAACAGAAAGGAGAATTCTGAGTCTTTTTATTTTGACAATATTACATCCGCTCTCAGGATCAAGAGAAGTGGCTTTTGCAACTGCGGCTTTTGAACAAGTGGCTACGTTTTATGAATTAACACCTAAAGAGATGTTCACTCGATATCGGATGCATTTTATTGAGGTAGCATATAAATAGAAACTGCATATCAAAAATGTCTAAATTTTAATTCACATTGAAATTGAGTTTTGTATCTGGTAATTATACAATTTGGAATTGTAGCTGATGGTGGATATGGCAGTGCAAAATTATGTTGATTATGGATATAATATGGCATCGACGATTCATCGAGTTGCCAAATGTATTGGATACGAAGGTTCTTCACATTTATTACGAAAAGATGTTCACCACGTTATTACCTTCTTAATACCTCACATCGTAAAAACTTCTAAAGCGATTTCTTTGCTTCAAGATATCGCCGAACCAAATCGAGTTGAGGAAGCGCAGATGTTAAAAGATCACTTTCAGGTATTTCATTTTAATTAAAGAACATACCACAGTTTTTTTATGTTTTTAAAACCAAGTTTTTTGATTTTAATTGTGCACAGTGTATGAAATGTATTTTTTATCCAGCACATTTGCGCTCATGCCTTTCTCAACAATGATCCAGATATTGGGGAGAAATGTTTGAAACTCGTTTCAAAGATCACCGAATGTAATATGCAGTATTTGATAAGCAGATCTTTCATGGTAAGTATAAAATCTGAATCGTAAACAGGATGTCTAATAACTTGGAAAACTAGGAAATAACTAGAAATTTAAATGAATTATAATCCTAATTGTTCAATCACTAATTCTGGTTTTATTTTTTTAATTCATAGGGCATTTTCAGTGAATTATTCCTGCAATTTCACGCGCAAAGAGAAAAAGTGATTTTCTCACTCGAAGTAATGTCGAGATTCAATGGACAAGTCCCGATAGAATTTGATACAAAGGAAAAAATTGTGAGTAAAATTGTGAGATCTAATAGGCTTTTAAGCCTTCAATTATATTACTTTTTCCATTTTTTCAGACTGAATATCTAAGTCCTTTTTTACACGGAGTGTTGGTGGCTTTGGAGGTAAATATAGGCCAAATATCAGACGAGCACACTCAGCAATGTGCAATTGCTTCTTTAGCAACTCTGATGAGTTTTATGGGACCTCAATATATTACTCCTCTTCGCTACAAAATCATTGCAACTCTACGAATGCTTCTCGATTTTAAAAGACCAGGCTTTAGAAAATTATCTTATCAAGCCTGGAATGCTTTTCTACGAAAGTAAGTTAAAACTTTTTTTTTATTTTCCAATTTAAAAACATATGAAGGCATCTCTAATTGTAAGAGGGGTGTCTACTAATAGGGATGTTATTTGGCGATTTAAAAAATATATATACATATATAGATATCAAAATTTTTAAAACCGATTGTTTCCCCAAATAATTCCTGAAAATCTTTTAATATACCGAGAAAAACCGGAAATTTGGTGGACAAAAATTAGTAGACATACTGAATCTTTCTAAAGTCTGAAAGATATTTCCAAGAGTAAAATTAATTTCTCATTTTCAGCACCTTGATAGAAGACCTAGGACCTTTGCTACCAACAATTTTCTCTTCAGTTGTACCTTTACTAGAAAGTTATCCTAAAGAAACAAACGAAATGCTGGAGTATTTGATTGTCAAAAACGAAGAAGCCTTATCGCCATACATTCCTGAATTGTTTTTTATTGAAGACCTAAATGTTTCTGGACACATTTCGAATATCGTAACAACTTGTATCCGGCGAAGAAGACCAGAAAGTGTTAAAGAAGAGCTCAAATCGTGGTTGAGCCGTATAGGACACGAAACAGATAACGTTCGTCTAAGAGCTTTAATTCACTTAAAGAAGTTTCTTGCTGGGCATCGAAGTGAACTTAACGAACTAATTCTCAGTAACTCGAGCGTTCATCCTTTGATTCTTGAACTTTTGGATGCATTTATAGCTGGATGTAGAGATAAAGATGAGGCAATTCAATTGGCTTATGGAGAATGTCTCGGAGAACTTGGAGCTGTGGAACCTAGTCTTCTACCTCGTAGAATCGTTTCCAGAGACGATAAGAAATTTATTTGTGATACAAATGAAGAGTTCGCTTGTGAGGTGCTTATCGAACTCGCGAGAGGATTTCAGATGCAGAAGAACACCCAAGACAGAGACTGTTTTTCTCTAGCTATACAGGAAATATTGAAAGCTTACGAGATTTCTCCGAAATCCGCGAAAAGCTCCTACTGGGAAAGTATGCCTTTCACGGTCCAGGAGATGATTTATCCTTTCCTGAATTCACACTACGTGATCCAGATTCTGGATAATAAAAATGAATATCCTCAGCCAATTTACGGGTGAGTTTTTGATTCTGAACTGCAATGTTACAATTAGGTACATTTTGCTCGATTTTTGTTTACTCAATAAAGGTGCTTGAAAATTAAATTATAATTAATTTACTTGCAATATTATATGCGCGCTACAGCGCACAGGAAACATTGCATAGACAATTTAAAGTATCAAATTATATGACTCCAATTTTTTCATAGTTTTATGAATGAGATAAATGAACGAATTGTGTGAGATTATTATACATAATTACCAGCAAATTTAAATATATTTCTTAATTGTCAGGACCGATATGGGAACCACCTTTGAAAAATGGGCTTACAGCTGGGTAATGAGCATGTCGCGAAGCGTTCAGGATCCTACACTTAAAAGCATACTTACGACTTCAACACCGGCTTTTAAACGAGATGTGAGAACTGTTGTTTTTGTTATTCCTCATATTGCAGGCAAGTTGTTTTTATAAAACTGTACAATTTTTAAATTTTTTTGCAAAAATCTATCCAATCATTTTAAATGAAACTAAATCTTACAAGACATTATGAATTATTTACTCTTGATTAAACAATTTTAAACTCTAGACTTAATTTTTAATTTTCACTTTTTAAATTAAAATCATAAAAATAATTAAAAATAATTTAATTAATTTCCAGCGCACATAATAGCGAATGGATCAGAATCAGAGTGCACAAAAATTTCCCAGGAAATGTTAACTGTCATAACAGGCAACGAGCAATCGACAACAGATGAAGAACTAATGAACAATCGACCTTTGCGACCATTCGATACAGAATCAACTAGTACTAGAGTTTCGGATGAAGCAAAAAGGGTCAGATGTTCTCAAGTGATCTTCTTAACACTTGAACATCTTCAAAGGTGGCTTAGAGAGCGTCGTCTAAATAAAAACGAAAAATATAGATCGATTCAGAACTTTTGTGAGAAACTCAATGGGCTCATCCTTGCTCAAGGTTGCTACAAATCTTATGAATATCATCGAGCTCTCATGTATTTGGAAGAACACATGGCTCTCAGCAAAAAAGCTCTCTCAGACTCAGCGGAACGAGACTTGCTCTCCAAAATATACCTGCAGCTTGAAGAGCCGGATGGTGTCTCTGGTGTCTTAGCATCGCAAGATCAGTGCCCATCTCTTCAACAATTGGTTTTAGCTCACGAGATTAGTGGAGAATTCCAAGATGCTGCAACCTGTTACGAAAAAATCATCGAGAAAAAAGAGCCGGAACCGAAATATCTGCAGGGAATGATTCAATGTTATCTTAATCTTAATCAGCCTTTTACTGCGATGAGTATTACGAAAGGAGTTTTAGAAAATAGATCAGAATTGGAACCATTGCTAGTTGAACAAGAGAGTTTTTGGAGACTCGCTCACTTTGGAAAACTTGACGACACTGAGAAGGTGAAACACAATTTCCTGGAAGACCTTAAAAACGGCGTCAAACCGAATTTGGTATCTGTTAAGAAAAGGATTTTATCTTTACTAGCAGCAGCATCTCATCCTGGTGCTTACGAGCATAGTTATTCCTATATTATGAAATTGCATATATTAAATGAATTTGAAAAAGCGACTGAAAAAATTTCGGTAAACGTCGAAACTGTGCCAAGTATTTTTGAAGAATGGGATAAACGATTTCAGTTGGTGAAAGCGTCGAGAGGTGTTGAATTTGTTTTAAGTATGCGAAGGGCTACTTTGGATTTAGCACTTCGATATCAGCAGGAAAAGAACAATACCGAGAATTCTATCTTAAAGGGAGAAATTGGAAAGATTTGGTTAAAAAGTTCTAAGATTGCTAGGAAGGCTGGATTGTATCAACAAGCTTATATGTATGTTCTTTCCGCGGAAGAAAAGTGTCGTCCTCAAGATGTTTGTATAGAGAAGGCTCAACTATATTGGCAAAAGGGAAATCAGGAACATGCGTTTGCAACTCTGAAGCGTTGTTTGGATCAATATTTTCAACCCATGGAGACGTATAAAAAAACGCCACAAGATCAATTTATTGATGAAAGAAAACAGTGTGCTAAAGTAATTCTTTATTTCTTATTATAGAAAAGAGGTTGCGATTATATTGAATAAGTAAAAGCAGTTTTTATATTTCGATTATTTTTGAGACTGAAATGAAATGATTGAAGTTTAACATATTTTAACAACAAATTATTTCAAATATATCTCAAACAGAAACTAGCAAAATGACATTCTAATATTATCAAAATATAATTTACAATTACAATCAGTAAATCTGTCTTATGCATGAATATTTCCTTTTTTTTAGGCAAAACTTCTATTTGCAAAATATAATCACGAGACTTTGAATGTAGATACACACACGAATATAAAAAATTTCAAAGAAACGGTGGAAGTGTGGCGATTTTGGGAAAAAAGTTACGTTGCTATAGCCCAGTATTACGAGTCTCTAGTTGATTTAATGTCGGACGATGATAAAGACGTCTTGGGACGGTAATGGATTTACTTAGTTCATATTTTTAATTTTCTAATATTTATTTATTTATTTAAATTTTTTAGATTTAGGTGTATAAGATTTTTTATTTTTTTCCAGAGACATGCAAGTGCACACGATGAACTATTACGCGAAATCCGCAACTTTTGGCTGCAAATACGTTCATCAATCAATGCCGAAACTTTTGACAATTTATTTGGAGTTTGCCTCCCGGACACAAAAACGTACAAAAGCCGGTACTGTTCTCGGAACTCAGACTGACGGCTTAATAAAAATGACAAGCATGCTAGGTACTTCTCACACTTTTGAAGAGTGCAGTCATCACATTTTTGTTTTTAGTCAAATCTTTTAGTTTCTGAGTTCTGTTATTTAAAAATTATTGGCATTTTGGAATATTATTAATTTTTTTCACATATATTTTTTGTTTTTAAAGAAAATCACCTTCTTACCTTTTTAAATAACAATAGTTACTGTGATGACTGAAAGTGATTATCACTTTTTTCGAGATTATATATATTTAAATTTTGTTTATTACATTTGTAAACAGAAGTATTTATGGATAGTCTACCAACTTTTGCATGGCTCACAACATTTAGTCAACTCGTATCGAGAATTTGTCATCCATCTAAGGAAGTTCAGGTTATATTACGAAAAATTATTGTTAAATTAATCGTCGCTCATCCTCAACATTGTCTTTGGATGATGGCTTCGGTCGACAATGTAAGTTTATCTTTATATTAAGTTTAGATAACGTAGTTTTAATTTTCTAAAATATTAATAGTGATGAATACTGTTACCAGTCTGCCTATTCAATGCGTAAAAATCGCTGTGCTGAGATATTAAATCATGAAAAAATGAGGACCGCTGAAATGAAGAAACTCGTGAACGACTTTCGTGAGCTGTGGGCAAAACTTATTGAACTTTCGAATAATCCAGTACCTCCGGTAATCAATATATTTTTTTTTTAATTTCTATAATCAATTCTCATGCCAGCAGAAATTAAGAATATTATTTCTTTTTAGTCTAAATCGACCACTACTGTTAGTAAATTATCAGCAAAGTTGCCAGATCTTTTAAGAAATCCAAGATTCAGTGCAATAATGATGCCAACATTAGAATTGAGGAAACTTCATCTTCCATTGAAAGGAGAATCGCTAAAAAATCACGAGCCTTTTTCTAGGTAAGAATTTGATTTTCATAAGTTTAAATTTTAATCTCGTTCTTTCATCTTATATAATCTAATCAATTATTTTTATTTACTTATAGAGACTGGGTTAAGATAGTAGGAATCGAAGAAGAAGTAAATTTGATGCCATCGCTTCAACGTCCAAGAAGGATATCATTAAAAGGGTCGGATGGAAAAAATTATCTTTTTATGTGTAAGCCAAAAGATGATCTTCGAAGAGATTTCAGGTTGATGGAGTTCAACGATATCGTGAATAAGTACCTTCAAAAAGACCCAGAATCAAGACAGAGGAGACTTTATATTAGAACATATGTATTTATTATGATTTTTGTATTTAGTATTACGTAGTCGGTACTAGTGATATGGTTTCAATATTCGGTATATAAAGAATAATAAACACAGCTTTAATTTAACTTAAAATTGAAGCTTTTTAAACTTTAAAAAAAATTTGTTTACAGAGTGTTGTGCCGCTAAATGAAGAATGTGGTTTGATAGAATGGGTACCAAATTTAGTCGGTCTTCGTCCAATCATTATGAAGCTCTACAAAGAAAAAAAAATCGTAGTAGGAGGTAAACAACTCGCAAACTTCATCGTGAGTAAGTAGCATTTCAAAGCTGATTTTTCTACCTATTTTTAAAAAATATCTTGCTAAAGAAAATATTTGTTTTGACATCTTGGCCTTTTATGTTTTAATTCTAAAAAGTTTAAAGATCTTAAAATATCTCGAAAGAGAGTTTATAAGATTTTAATTACCGTACATGCGTATTAAAGCCTTTTTAAAAACTTTTGCTTTATAAATCTTTATAAATTTCCTCAAGAAGCTTGTAAAATTTTTATAAACTTTTGAATTTTATTTTTTAGAACCTAAAGAACCGCTTGCCAAAAAGAAGAATGTTTTTCTGGAAAAGTTGCTACCACTACATCCACCAGTTTTAAGTGAATGGTTTCGACTATCATTTCCAGATCCATATGGGTGGTAAGTTTAATTTTGAAAACATCTCAAATTTGAAAAATTTAGATTTGGAAACTTTATAATATGAACACTTTTTCAATTTGACATTTAATCCTTAAATCTTTTTGTTTGGCAATTCTCATTACTAATTTTAAAAAAAAATAAAAAATAGGTATGAGGCTCGTACAGCTTACATCAGAACGACTGCAGTAATGTCGATGGTAGGATACATTTTAGGACTTGGAGATCGTCATGGAGAAAATATTTTATTCGATTCGAAATCAGGCGACTGTGTTCATGTTGATTTCAATTGTTTGTTCAATCGGGTAATTACTTTTTTCCATTTTGTTACAAACCCAATTATATAATATTCTGAATTTTCAGTTGTACAAATACCTAATTAAAATACTTTAAGATTAAACCTTCCAATTAGAATAAATTGAAATTGATTTTAAAATATTTGAACGCTAATCTTTAGGGTGAGACTTTCGAGTATCCAGAACGAGTTCCTTTTCGACTAACTCACAATATGGTTGAAGCGATGGGACCTTTAAAGTATGAAGGACCTTTTCGACGCTCTTGTGAAGTTACAATGAGAATTTTAAGAGAACAGACCACAACTCTTATCAGTGTTTTGACTCCATTTGTTTACGATCCTCTCGTTAGTTGGAGTGAACAATCAGCACTACCAAAACTTGGAGACTCTGATGAGAAAACAAACGAAAAGGTAAACATTTATTTTTGCATATTTCTTTAGGACTTTTAAAATAAGGTCAATAAATAATCAAATCCTTATACTCAGGCTGTCTTGCAAATAAGAGACATCAAGGAACGATTAAAGGGCCACGTTAGATCCCCAGGAAAAAGGGAAAAGAATTTTGAGAGCATCGGCTTGTACCTCAGAGTCGAAGGACAAACGAATCTTCTAATTCTCGAGGCTACGAGCATCGACAATCTTTGCCAAATGTACATTGGCTGGGGACCATTCTTGTGATTTTTCTTAAACTTGTAAAAAAAAAAACTCCAGAATCATCGAATGTAAACTGTTATATTCATAATTAGATAGCAATACACGTTTTATAATTTTTATACATAATACTAGGTACATAATCAATCGTTACCAGTCGATTCTTATAAAAAAAATAATTAATCGTTATTTCGGAAAAATTATCAAACCCACGTCGAAAAAATTCGACCATAAATTGTGATTCTAAGATCAGACATGATATTAAACTGAAAAATCGTTGAATAGTTCCAGGAGCTGAAAAGTTTTTGGCATTTAGGGACACTTTCGTTCGACTTGGCTCTTCCCGCTTTCTTCATACTCTTGACTTGAGAGCCACATTTGTTGGAATGTGCCAATAGATGCTAAAATGGATCCACCGATCCAGGCACCGAATCTCCTTTCGGCGCAGCCATTGGCACTAATTAATTTTAGTCGCATGCTTGACGGTATCCTCATCGAAAGATCTCGATTTAAACGTTCTGGAAAGCCCTGGATAAAAGAGTTTCCACCTGTGACAACGACACTTCCGTAAAGAGCTGGTCTCACGTCTACATCGCACATTCCAACACTGGTTGTTACAATGTGGCCAACTCCGAGCATTGTGTTACCCACCATTCCCCCTCGCATTTGCACCATGCTCGGATCGAAAAGAGCCTCTGGTATTCTAAATCTCTCACTTCCAAAGTCCTGAAATAAAGGAGAAATGGATTTAATACATTAAAAATAATTTTTTTTAATGCATTTTTTTAACAAATTAAATTATGAATCATCAGATGATAAGCAAAATAGTCATTTTTACCTGGCGGTAGCCTGTTGGGAATTCATATTGGACAGCAGGGACTGTAGATACAATTTTCTCGTCATAGGGTGTTTCTGAAACTTGAAGACAAGTCGCCTGAAAGTCCTGAATAAGTTTCTTGACCATGTAATTATGCCAGGACTTTGTAACCTCGGGTAAGTTTTTCTTTTTCACCCATCTTGGTTTGTCATGATCTTTCACAACTTCTTTGCTGCCAACCATGTAAGCTGGCGATAAGTCGATATCCTGATCCTTTAAGATGCAAATACAATTAATAATATTCAAATACAAATTTGAAAAGGATATCACAAGATTTCAAGGAATTTTATGAAATTTATTAGAATTCTCAGATATTTTAAAAGATTTTACGATACTTTATGGAATTTTAAGAAATTTTAAGGATTTTCAGTGTATTTTATGAGTCATAGAAGTAAATTTATAAATTTTTCTGTTTTATGAGTGAAATTAGGTATACTAACTTGTAAAAGTTGCCTGCACTGCATGCTGATATAATCCCCACCGAGGGGAGATTTCACTATTGCTTGTGCCAGAACAAATCCATCCTGAACTGGAACTGCTGAAGTGTGTGTCGCTCCACTATCGACAACGATTCCTGTTGATCTTCCATTAGCAAATGCGGCCAAGACTGCATTTTTAACTAGGAAATACGCTGGGACGTTATATTTTTCGAACATCAACTCCGTTAATTTTTCTCGTTTACTGCGAACGTTCCAGGGCGATTCGGAAAATAATACTGGATGATATTCTGCATCCGATTGTATTATTTTTGAATAGGTATAGTCGAGAACCTGAGGAAAATAAATATAATTCTTTATTAGTTCTATTACTATTGTTTCTTGTTTTCTTTGGAATATATTATTAGCTACATTACTTTTTCGAAATGATCCCAATCTTCAATCATGCCATCTTTCATGTAACTGACAACTTCCATATTTTTTCGCGGCACATGAAGTGTCGTTGTGTCTACGTAGTATTTTGGAGTTGATTGGCAGACATTATTATCAGCTTTTTTGTCATCAATATCCATTGGTTCAACAGTAGCCGCTGTTCCGTTTGCATCCTCTCCAATACCGACTACTGCTGGAATTTCTGCCTTTGGTGTGTCTTCCTGAGCATAACCAACTCTTAAGGAATGATGTCCTAAATCGAAGACTAGAGCTCCGATTTCATCTCCTCCGTAAAGCATCGACATCTTGTCAATTGCTCTGAAATCAAAATTTATTTATAATTAATAAATATTTAGGTAATTTAAAGAAATTTTAAAGTTATTTTGTAAATTCGACTGAGACCGCAAAAATATACAAAAAAAACCTAACTTAAAGCATAACCCTAGCCGGAACTTTTCCATTTTAACTAATAAACAAATTAGTTTTTTCGAAAAACAATAAGTATTTTAGCGAAACTTTAAAGCGTATTTTAAGAAATTTCAAAATATTTCAAGAGAATTTGTTTTCTTATTTTATTTAAAAAAGTGAAAGGTGTTGAAATTGACAAAAGAGGTTAGGTACACCAGTAACAAAAAGAAAATTAAATCAATTAAATTCACAAAATTGCGAAGTTGTAAGAGAAAAAATAAACAAAACCAATAATGCAATTGATTAAATGACAAAATAATCAGGAAATATGTAAATATCAAAAATATATTAAGATGCTTTAATAAAACTGCTCCAAGCCAAACTTCTTTGTTGAACTTAAAAAATGGAATTTTTGAACAAAAATATGAGTCCAAATTTAATGGATTCTTCAAAATGAATATAAATTTAAATATTACTTACACTTTTTCTATATAATTCTTCAATCTACCACTTTAATTCTCCTTTAAAATTCTCTAAGTCTTTCACTAAACACATCATTAAAATATTCAACGATGCCAGTGATGCCTTCGGCTTACTTCCTCTGTTATTGTAAACTAAATGATCCAACCCTGTTTTCCATTAGAATCTTATGGAAATCATGGTTGGGTCGTCATGTTTACTAGTTAGAACTAGTAGCACGGTTGGGTAAATAAAATACCTTGGGCATCCTTGGTAAATTACATGGTTTTTTACAGTATTTACATTCTAGGTATTTTACGTCAAAAACACCCAATTAATATGGAGTGGGGTGTTTTATACGTAAATTTAAATTTAAATTTAAATTACGAATTTAAATACATAAGTAAAAAACCATGTACATATAAAAAATTCGAGTGAAGCGTTTCGTCACTGCACAACCCTGAGTCAGTGGCCTCATTTCGAGTCCCATACTGTACTGCGCATGCGTTTCACTCGGTACCTGATTGGTTGATATTCGCGCGCAATTTGAAATGCTAAAAAATATTATGCATTTCAAATTACGCGCGAATAGCAACCAATCAGATACCGAGTGCAACGCATGCGCAATAGAATACGGGGCTCCAGTTCGTGTGAATATTACATTATTACCAGAGTAGCCTACCAAAGTATCATGTGATGGTTTTAGCGCTTTTAGTTTTGTTTTAAAGATTATTTTAAAGTTATTATTGAATATATTAAATATAAATATACGCAATATACCTAATATTAAATTATTGAGTCTTGATTTAAGCGGCTGGTATGTAAAAGCAATGGCTAGGAAAGCTGATCGGTGTGTTTACAAAGATTGTAGGAATACTCGGGGAGACGCCGGTATTACTTTATTTTGTTTTCCATCAAATAAAAACTCAGAAAGGTGGTTAAAATGGTGCGAAAATTCAGGTCCGTAATATAAAGAAATAAATAAGAAGCTTAATAAATAGAAAGAATATTGATTAATTCAAAATTTGTGTTTTACGATTAAAATTATAGTAAAAATTTTTTTCAGGAATTGATCCAGCTAATGTTAAGAGTAGGATGTTGGTTTGCAATGCACACTTTCGTGCTGAGGATTTCACAACGTTTGAACGCGAAAAACTTATTCGACATGCTGTGCCTATTAATTATAAGAAAGAAGACACCACCATTCATCATTCTTTCGATCCATCTAGTGTCGTTAGAGTATATGATAAGAATAATGAAGCAATTAAATCGATTCAAAATATTCAATTGCGTGAATCTTCATCTCTAAGACGTCAATCTAGGAATCTTGGTGGGGGAGAAAATGTTAATGATAATTTTGAATGGTATATTCCTTCTCCCCCCCGGGCTCAGACACCAGAAATTGATGATTCTTCTGGATAGGCAGCATTTTTTTAATTAGAGAATGGTTCAGGTAACAAATTTATGAAGAAAAAAGTAAATACAGTTCAAAATGTTTTTTGTAGAACGTAAGATGGTTTATTAGGTATCGAGTTTTACAAATATTATCACACATTTGTTTTATGAAAGTTTTTCGGGGATGGCTGTTATATTGTACAAATATAATAATTATACATGCTCGATAATGACTTAAAACCTAAATATTTATATATGTATACATAAATAATCGATTATCTTATAAACTGGTGTAATTCGCGTTATATACATAAGGGTTTTCGCGGATCGAAGGCTAAGTTATCGACGCTGAACAACTTTTTGCGAATGTGGATGACTGACTCATTGATAAGATGACAGTTAATATCGATATAAAAAAACGATGAAAAGCAATCGACCCACTATTGCCTTTCGCAAATCTCCCTGCACACTTTTACGATCAATAAATAATATTAATTCCGCACTGGTATGTAAATTTGTAAATACATAACTAAATTATTCATACTTTTGTGGTACAAAATATTCTCGGGCCTCGCTGGCTCGCTTCTTTTTTTAAAGATTCACAAGTGTCTTTCGACTGACAAAGTACGTCGTAGTTAACAAAAAAAAAATATTACATATTCGTTATT
Source organism: Synergus japonicus (assembly GCA_900474275.1). Taxonomy (NCBI): domain Eukaryota; kingdom Metazoa; phylum Arthropoda; class Insecta; order Hymenoptera; family Cynipidae; genus Synergus; species Synergus japonicus. Next base: position 62,256 of record UCOH01000056.1, read on the forward strand.
CATGATTTAAAAAAAAATAAACGAGAAGAGCTGATTGCTCGGGACAAATAAAATTAACATAAATACAGGAAAGACCCCGAGCAAACAGTTTCTAAATTAACTCTTAAACTAGCATTTATAATATAATTATATATTCCAATAGAAAAGCTCAAAGCATTTAAACTTTAAAAAAACAATACCGAAAAATTTTCAAAATCTCTATCGGTGGTAATTGTTAATTAACTGGTTTTGATATATTCGGGTATAAATTTCCAATAATTATGAATATTTTTGATCATTTGTTTATCTTCACTCAACCTCATTTGTACGTTAATATTAAGAGAAAAAAATCGACACGGCGAGGACAAAAAATATCATTCGACGGATGCAAGAATTGGCAGTCGTTATATACAAAGTGTAAAAAATCTGATTCCCAGTCTATCAATATAAAAAGACGAGAAGATTCTAGAAAATCGGAAATGTCTCAAAAGTTTGTTACATGATTTATAAAACTCGTAATCGTTGGAAAATATTGCATCGTAGAAATAGACTTTGTAAGAACATCAGAAAAATGGTTAGAATTTCTGTTTGAAAATTGGTATATGTAAATTCGTTCGAAAAATTCCTCGGAAGATAAAAGTGGAAGTTTTTACCTTTTCTTAGTTAAAGGATAATATCGTGCGCAACAAGCTTCAGCTTTCACGGAAAAGCTCGATTATCATTAGTGTGAGAAAACCCTGAACGAGGCCTATTTTGAACAAATGTTCTAAAAATAATCTTTTCAATGAGATCAAACGCATTACTACGTAACTACGTTTAAGAAAAGTACACCGAATAATATTAAATAGCAGGAAAAATTTACATTTTGAATAAAATAAATACACAATTAATTCCAGTAAATTCATGTTAACTTAAATTGAACATCATTGAGAATATTCTCTTTGAATCCAAAAAAATGTAACATTTTCCTACAATTTGATTTTACAAGTTGATTACATCAACATAAATATCATAAATATTAAATTATATTTAATAGGCTTTCATTCAGCTGCTAGTAATAACTCCCCATAGAATAACTCGGGGACATTTTGCTTAGGCCGTTCGAACTCTTTAAGGGACTTTCCCTTCAATTACACAAATGTGTAATTTGTGGGAACGCAGCCTCTGATAAAGAACCAATTAAATCCAACTCAGGGCATTTTCTCGTTATAAACACTCGGAACATTATAACGAGAAAGTGCGCTGTACTAAATTTAAAAACAAGGCAGTTGCAATTTTTCTGGCTACGAACGTCTCTGGCTAATTATGGCAGTCTACAGTAACAAAAAGCTATCAAAACATGGACTTCTTAAATCCATCAGTATAAATTCTAGAGCCAATGACGTCCGAAGTAAATGGCATTTAAGACTTCAGTTTGTTAAAAAAAAAAAAAAAAAAACAAACAAACAAAACAAGGGTTTTTCACACACTTTTGAACTTCTGGCAAAACCTCTCTTCAAAGCATGCATGGACTTCGAATAATAATAATCGAGTCCTTTTAGGCCATCTGCACACTTTCACACTAAGCGCGGACAAAAGACGGTATTTTTTATCAGGACAAAAAATTAGTTCTAGGACCTGATATTTGTCTTAACTGCGAAATCTGAATATAATTCAGATTGAATATCGCGATCGATTCATGCGGATCGGTAGAAGCACATAACTTTCAGTTTACGTGAATTTTTTTTTTTGTTCAAATTAGAAGCTATTGTCGATTGGATTTTTTTCCAAAAGACGATTATTCACTGGGCTGTCATCATGCCAGGATAGATATTTTTTCTATCACGGCTTGCAATGCAAAAATGCAACGCTAGCACCAGAGAGAACAGTATTTAGGCCGCATGATTCCATAATAGCACAGGGTGTTTACTAGTTTACTATTTTTCGCCCACCAATTTCCTGAGTTAAACCCAGTTTTTTCTCGGTTAGTAAACACCCTGTAATAGTAAATAGTACGTATTAATAATAGTAATAAATAATCAGATCATTCCTTCTAAAAATTCAGTGCTTGCTTTTAACGTTCTAATATATAAAAAAAGTGTAGGTACCTCGGTCCTTTCGAATATTACCTAATAGAGTAGGAGGTCGAATACTTAGTCGAAAGTCTTAATTAAATATTGAGTACGTTTCGCTAGTGGAATGCCACATTCGTCTCTCAGGTACTAACATTAGAAATGCATGATTAAGGTAGACCCGGTGGGAATGGCACGTGGTTTAGGTACACACTTTAGCATTCGAACTCGGATGCGGTTATTGCATTCAGGTCTTTCATGAGCCCATCCAAAGTGGCCATTTCTTGGTTCAATTCTTCAGTGCTGTATGAAGGCTGTGAAAAAAAAGCTGGTGAGATAAGCAGATTTGGGATGGATAATTTTGGATTTTTTGTGCGAGTCAAAGAGGATCAAACATTTATAGCTAAATCATAATATCATACAAGAGAAGTGGCTATCGAAACTGCTTCTATAAACTTAAAGTCTTGAAGAGTAAGATACGGGATAAAACCAGTATTCTCCCTTCGTCTATTGGTTTGGTTTGCATAGAGGAATTTAAAGGGATTTCAAGTAATTTAAAGATATTTTTAAGTATTTCAGGGGATCTTAAAAAATCTCAAAAGGTTTTGAAGGAATTCTTGTACTCTTCAAAATCTGTTAAATTTGAAATAATTCAAAATATGAATTTGTTTGAAATCTTTGAAGTCATATGAAATCAAGATATTTCAAGATATTTTAGGATAACATTTTTAAAAATTATCATGAGCATAAATTATTGACAAAGACGCGCACATGACATTCTTGTAAGTATTTTTACACTTCATCAATTGATCCTCTTTCGTATGTTATGAAATTATTGAATTGATTAGTTTTTAAAATTGATTAATTGCGTTTGACATGCAATTCAGGGATCTATTACCTTCAGTCGTTCGATTTCTTCAGGGGTATGTGATGTGTTCGATACAGAGGCAAGTCTGTTCTTTGTCAATTGACTGGTGCTCAGGGTCTTCTTGTAGGGACTTCCTGACATTGTAGGTCTCACTGTTACTTGTGAGACTATAAAGGGATTCAGAAAAATTTAATGTGGAGAAATTATATAATTCATAATTAAAAATTTTTGATACAAATTAGATACTTCAAAATCCGAATTTCTAATTTTACTCAAGAAATATTATGTAATTTAATATTTTTTGCTCTGTAGGTGAACTCTTTTAACACTTGTTGCATTAGATAAAGAATTTAAAATCTAATCTCAAAATGCAGTTTCTTTATTTTATAAAAAAAAGAGTATTGAGACTAAAAAGTTTTTCACTCTGTACGCACGATTTTTTAAAAAATTAGTACCACTACAAAGCGAAAAAATATCTAATTACAATATTTATCGAATAAAATGAGGAAATCCAATTTTGAAGTTAAATCAAGAATCCAACGCCCTTAATATAACTTGTGCATTATAACTTACCTCCATGCTTTTGTTGCGCTGGGGTGGAAGGCGCTGACTGTGGAGGTGGTGCAGGCACACTGAAACTCTTCAGTGGGTGGCCTTGAAGTCTTTTGATGCTGTTATTGCTGTCCACAACATCTCCGGTACTATTGGATGTCTGCGTGCTATTTCCATAGCGCCCCAATGCATATTGACTGCCAGCTGTGTAAGACTGTGGGCCTGAATTATATGTCAACTGAAATAAAAAAATACAAACCATTATCAATACAAATAAAATTAGATGAAATTTGACAATGACCATTATTCTTAAATACTTGCAGTTTTAAACGTCAACGATGAGATTCAAAACACGTGGTCTTTAACATTCTTTAAAATTAATTTAAAATCTCTTGAAATCTTGGAAGTTTCAAACGTTAAATATGTCATGCAATTTACGAACAATGAGAAAGTTATATGATAAATATATTTTAAGACTTGTGAAACTTACTTGACTCTGCATAGGCTCATAATTACTAGGAATGTTACAAGAATCCGGGCTCGACTCCGGCGTCGGCTCCAAAGTGATGTGAGCTCGACTCAAACTGTATTGAGCAGCGGTTCGAGGATAATTCTGCCTCATTAGTGCAACATCTCCACAAGTACTGTGAATTGTTGGCTGTGATATGCTACTATTTACGATCGGTGTAGCAGTCGCTATTGCTGAAAACAAAAAACACATTTTGCTAAATATAGATATTATAATAAAATAGATCACAATAAATCGAAGATTGGAATTTTATCAATTCTTATAAAGTTCTGACAAAGCATTTTACAATTTTACAAGACTCAAAAACTTCAGACTTTACACAAAGATATTCATATTTTAGCGAAATAAAAATTCAAATGCATTTCAAATAATTGAAAACCACCCAAGTAAAACAAAATAATTTTTTTTCTATAAATCTACTTACGTTGACTGAATGGTGCACTATCAACTGGAAGGGTAATGAGTTTAGGTTTAGGTTTATGGCTTCCTCGACTCTGCTGTCTGCTCAGGGTAGAGCATTTCTCTTCGCCGTTCCCTAATATTTGATTGATGGAAAAGAAAATAGAATTCGAAAATCAGGAAAATCGTAACCAAAAGCAATTAAAGCTGCTCCAACACGATCAAATACATCAAAAAATCATCGCGAAAATGATTGAAAAGGATGTTTTACGTATGAAGATACCAGATAATGAATTATAAAGTGCACGAAAAAGATGGCATAATGGTGGTTTAAGTGAGAAGTACGTTGATAGGTAAAATGAGAAGTTGGATAAAATCAAGGGTCTATTATTTTTCGTTAAAATTGCTTACCCATATAACTTGGTATGTAAGTACGCTTATCCAGGGAACTGGAGTTTCCATGCACGTTCTCCTGGTTATAATCCTGATTACTCGATCTGGGAAGAGTATTGCTTGAAACTCCACTTGTTGATGCTTCGCCATTTACTGAGGATTTTTCGAGAGCTTTTAGTTCCATTTGGTCATGGTGAATCCATAAATCTGGAGGCTTGATGTTTGTTTTTTGATTCGCGTCATTCATATATCTTAAAAAATTTTAATAGTTTGTTAGTTAAAGTTTATTCTCCATTTTACTAACATTACGATAAATAAAATTCAAGATATTCAGTTTAAAAAAAAAACAAAAAAAACTAACCCTTTCTTTCTATCTGGTGACTCAGGTTGTCTTCGGCAACAAACCACAACTACGACGACAGCAACACCAGTGAGAAGAACAATCGAACATCCCACGATAACGTAAATTAATATTCCTGGAAGGCCCCGACCGTCTGCGAAAAGTACCATTGGTATTCTTATTAAAAACTAATTTCTAATCTTAAAATTCGATTTCCTCATTTTGTTCAAGAAATATTATAATTAGATATTCTTTCGCTCTGCAGGACTATTCAATTTTTGAATAGAAATATGCATAAAGAGCAAAAAAGTATATAATTTTAATACTTTTTGCGTAAAATGAAAAGGTGGAATTTTGAGTAAAGGATTTCGAATTCTTCGTTTTATTAAAAAAGAATTAGAATTAAATACTTTTTCGCTATCTAAGAAAATTTCTATTTGAAAAGTGAATAGTGCTACAGAGACAAAAAGTATTTAATTATACAATTTATTAAATAAAATGAAGAATTCCAATTTGGAGATTAGCTTGGGTCCAAAAACCTTAAATAGTTGAAGTAAAAATGATTAGTAAAGTTATAAGTAATAAAAAAAGATTTACGAATAAGAATTAACCTAAAGGTTAGACTACAAAAGATAAAATATGAGATACGTGCATGTGAGATGAAAACATAAAAGCATTGGCCATTTACTACGAGTTTCTTACCTCGACCATGCAATTCGTCATAGAAATCCTTGCCATTACCTGGCGGAAAAAAATAAAAAGTAGGTACAGTAATTCACAATCTTTACGTACAAATTATATAGAAAAAAAACATGTAAATTAACATAATAAGATCGAATGAAATCCAAAATGGAAGAAATTAAATATCCTAAATAATAATAATAATAATAATAATAATAATA